>CM076264.1:66867222-66914722 GCA_038380795.1 Pyrocephalus nanus
TTCTGTTAATAAGAAGAAGTTTATCTTCTTAAAAAACTGCAGCTGAGGAGGAAGCTTCAAGGAATGGGAATAAAACAAAGTGGGGCAAGGAAAGTCTTCATAGGAAAGTTTTCAAGGAAGGGATAGGCACACTCCTCTGAAAGTTTCTCACCAGAGGAAAATTGGATTTTGAAATGGACAAGTGGTTAATTGCACAATTGAAAGTTGAAAGATTTTTGATAAGGAACAGGAAAAAAGACACACTCTGAGTAGTTATTTCCTGGACCAATAGGTTCCTGGTTCAAGCTGAAGCTGCCTTAAGAATCTGAAGGTTTTTGTTCTGCTGTGAGACCTCCCGTACAATCCCACATCAGGGTTACAATCTGCTTTTTCCCTAAAGTTGAAATTTAGATTTCAAATCTAAATGCTGTTCAAATGCATTTTTCAACAGTTAGAAAGATTACAAGAAATACACTCTGATATATACAAGAAATATACCCTCAACACCCTGTAGTTTCTTGTATTCAGAGGCATTTCAACCCATAGTTTTGATGTGACCCCACATCTATGCAGAATGTTTTCCCCAGAAATTTGAGAAATGGTATGTGGAAAAACTACTTGGAAAAACACGGCTTTGCTACGTGTTGGTAAAAGCTGCTATGTCTCACCCCAACACTCCCAATAACCCATAGCTCCAACTAAATAGGCACCCCAAACATGCCAAAGTGATAGTGGACCAATAGGCCAAGTGGTCAAACTGCTGTCCTATTAAAATCACATTTGCCATAAGCATGTAAGTTTGGGTGGAGTCCAAATATCTCATGCTCAAGAACATGACGAGGACAGCATTAGAACAGAAAGATTTGCCATCTGAGCTGTATTAGGCACTATCAGCAACAGTTCAAATGAAACAAGACTAAAAAATCCAAAGCACCCAGTTATTGAAGTGGGAGTGCTGCTAGCAGTATTTTTAATTATCATAATTCTGCATTAACCGCATTTGTAAAAAACAGCCTTTCACATTTATAATGCCTTTCAGCACAAGCAACTCAGAAGTATCCAAACCCTCATTTTTCCAACCCTTTTTTTTTTTTTTTTCTTTCTTTATCATGAAACCAGTAAAGGTCTATTATCCCTGAAGTTGCTCATTCAGTGCACATTTCCATACTTTCCTATTCATTTTTATTGAAATCAGGTGGCGGTCGGAGGGACCCACATTCCCATGAAACGGGGCAGACATCCTTTAACCTGCATGTATCACTTTGTGAGGGTGATATGATCTCTGTTCACTACAAGACCACAGTTTTGTTAAGAGCTAAAAAAGACATGGGCTCATTTTCCCCCCGAAGCTGTTGCCTTGAAACCGGAGGCAAACCAAAACCATCGCTGTTGTGAACCAAAGGTCACGTTCAGAGAAATGAAACCATATATGAATAGAAAAGGGCTCCAAAGCCTCATCAACAAACTCATTTTGAGGCTCGTGCTATCTCTTTGAGTGGGTGTGTGTGTGTGAACAGTCTCAAGAGAAGCGTCAACAAATATCTCTGAATTCTAATGTTGGCATCGCTGCAGCATTTTAAACACAGACAGCCTGATGTACAGTGTGGAATATGAATTTCTATTAGTAGGGAATTGTATCCTGGTTTACACTGGGAAGTTTGTTATATGCTTCCCACCTTAAATTAGGACTGGCTGTCTATAGGCAGCAGCATGTAAAGCAGCAATATTTATTCATTCATCAGACTAATTGCAAGGCATTTCTCAGTCACTCTGAAATGGGGAAAAAAGAAACAATGTCCTTTAGGAGGAATGCTCAAAGTGCTCTGTCGTTGTTAAAAACCCTGTATGCATTTAAGAGAATAAATATTCACATTACAAATTCAAGATGGAGTTATATTGGAGAAATGCCTGACTGCATGTAGCATAAGATCAGGAAACTTTGACTTCACAAAGTGGAGAAAGGGGGGAACAAACCCACCCTCCACCCTCCCCATTGTCTTTTTGCCTTTTTTATTAATTTTATTTCTTAAAGAAGGTAGCTTTTCCCAGTGCAACAGAAAAACTGGAGTTGTCTTAAGCTTGGGAGAAAACAATATTTACTGTCATAGCGCAGGGATTCTGTAAGCAGTGAACAATGAGCACTTTGCTCACACGGCTGACCCGGTGTTTCCAGGCACAGTCCTATTCAATTCAGTGGTACTAGGAAGGCAATTAACTCATCAATCGCCCATCATCAAGAGCACAGAGCTGGAATAACAGCCTTTATCTTTCAAAAACAAACAAACAAAAAAGTTGAAGGCAGATATTCACTTGAATTTATATCCATATTATTTATAATTCTTTTTAACAGAACTGAAGGCAAAATACATGTTAGATCAGGTTTTTTTATCACTGCAGTCTGACTTTCTTCACAAAATAATCATCCTGCTCTCTGTCTGTTGTAGAGTGCAGCTAGAGAGGATGGCTTGGCACGGCCTCTGCTTTTCAGAGCTCAGGAATGATTGCTGATGTCTCTGTCTCCAACAGCAGAAATTGAGTACAATCTGAAAGCCATGCTCCTTTAAACTTCTGAATTGGAAGAAAAATGGAAATAAAAAATACATTTTTAAAAAAACTGCACTCTGGTAAGTGCAGAGGCCCTCAGTAGACAGAGATGTATAAAAACTAATATATTTATGTATCAGTGAGATAATCCAGTCAGACCTACTAAAAAGAAACTTCACCCCATAAACTCTACATCGAATTCATAATTTAAAAGAAAAATCTTATTACTGGACTTGATTCAATGCTTACAACTGATAGAGAAGTCATTGCAACTGGTGTAAGAGGTTATCCTGGTTAATAAACCTCACTGGAGCACTGTACTTTTCTCATCAGAACACATCCAGTGCTTCTCCCCAACTAGTGGGTTGTGGTGTACATTTTGTCTGAAAACACATGGCTAACAGTGAGAGACTCCTCCCATATTCAACTACTTGTTACTATAAGCCATTTGTCTTATACCCTTTTTGCATAAAGTAAATGTATTGAATTCCATAAATACCTTAAAAACACACACTTTATATCAGATCTGGGTTATGTTTTCAAAATTTTCTCTTGAAACTTTTAAATTTTCCCTTTGTTCTGTTTTAAAAGTGGCATAAAATAAGGCTATTTTCTTGGAAATAAATTTAAATATATTGAATAGCTTGGGAATTACCACTCTTGGATAGTTTTCCTGAACAAAACTTCCCATTTGCAACTGCCTCCTGATTTATAGGTCAATCAGTTTTTATTCCATTAGTAATAGGCAAGAACACCTCTCTCTACTGCTAATATTTAACTACACCAGTGTAAAATAATTATAGATCTTTTCATGTTCTTTATAGGAATCTCCTTCTCTTGCGGTTTTATCACATAATGTGAGCTTTTCTTCCTCATTTATTGGTTGGTCAGATATTTTGCATAAGAAATGAAAATCCAATAAGAAGTCTGAATAAAAGACCATGGGGTGAGTGGGCCTTCCTGTTCACTGCCATGTTGCATCCACTTAGATCTCTTTTTTTTTTTTTTCCCTCCCACAGATACTCTCTTTCTCAGACTAGTGGGTAGTGTTTAAAAGGCCCAGACTGTGGGTCGATTCTGTGCCCGAATTGTCCATACAGTATTTCTGTGGCAACTTCAAGCCATCACCAGGGATAGGGGCACAGAGAACAAAGAAGCAATCCCTGCATTTGATTGCAATCTAAGTGGAAGAGATCTCCTGGATCATGGGTTGGAGATGCCTCACTTGAGAGGCAATGGTGTTATTTCTCAGTCATTGATAACTATCTTAAAACCTTTTTTTGCCTTTGTTCTGCTTGTAGACCATTACAAAGACACTGAAAAGTCTAGGTTTCCACCCAAATACATTAATGTGTCACAATACCTCTTCAGCTTCAGGTCCTAGCAAGGTGTTTACACTGAAAGACTTACATAACTATCCAGATCTTCACTTGCCCTCCTTTTTGTCTATTGGAAGATGGGTTTCCTGGTAATTTTAGAACATTTGCTTTTCAAGACCTGCATCTCTGTGACCAACCAGCACTACAGCCTCATTTTACTTCTCAGTCATTCCCAGACTGTATTGACATCATCATTCCAAGTCCCTATCCATGACCTTGTGTTCTGTTCAATTTCACCGCTACCTCCAGTCCAAAAGTTACCAAGAGTAGGAGCAGGAGCTTTATCTGTGATACTCTGATCCTCCTCCTGACTACAGCTAGCTCCTAGTTTTGGTTCATCAGCAAACATCACCATCACCCCTCTTCCTTCCTTCCTTTCTCCTCCCACAGTCACAGGTGAAAATATTTCAAAAGATCAAGTCTAGAAGTGATTGCTGAGTGACCATTTTTCAGGTCAGCACTTCCCATCTTAAGACTCCTCAGTTTTGTCTCACTTGAGTGGGCTCCTGACCCACCCTCTAATCCTTCTGCTCATTCCCCTCTCCTCCAGTTCAACTGATCATTACCCCGTATCAAATGCATTACTGAAGGCTGGGTAGACGGTATCTAATGCATTTCCTTTGACTCAAAAATCAGCTACCTTATCAGAGGAAACTATCAGGATAGTTTGGCACAATCTACCTTTGGTAGACAGGAGACAGATGGTGAGAGGCAGATGGGGAGGGAATAAAAGGAAACCCATATGGGAAAAAAAAAAAAAAAAGAAAGCCATACAGGGAGCTGCTCAGCCTGGCAGGCAGGGATTGTGGCATTCCAGCACCACAGACACTGTCATTCTTCTACAAGTAGCAAAACAGCAGAGGAAGAAGGGGATAGAAGGAGAAAAGTGCAATAGTTTTCATCCAAAATGAGGGGGTTGGAATAAGGAAAAGCAGCAAACCTAATGATCATGTTTGCTGGCATGGCTGTTGACACATTGAATGATGACAAATGGCAAAGGTGAACAGGAAACACAAATAGTGTTCGTTTTTCTCATAGCAGGAGAGCTAAAAAATCAAATGTAACCAAACAAGCCAGTTTTCATTTCACATAAAATGTAATTAAAACAGGAAATTCTTGGAAACCAAAAGCTGAGGCGTGTACAGCTTATGTACCTGCATGGAAGAAAAGTGCAAGAGCTCTCCAACAGAAAGATTAAACCCTGTGTCAAAAAGCCCCTATGTGACAGACTGCTAGAGCCTAACAGGGCATCCTTCTGCAGCAAAGCACTCCTATGTCTGCTTATTTTATCCTACTCTTCCTTAGGACCTTTACTTTCAGATTTGTTTTGTTGTTTTGCATTTTTTTTTTTTTTTTTGGTTTGGTTTGGTTTGTTTGTTTGTTTGCTTGTTAATTTATTTATTTTGTGGGGATAAATTTTTATTCTAATTTTCCACATTTGTAAATGCTCTGAGATCCTTGAGAGCTTCCTGTGGATTTTAGACCAGCTTACATTTGGACTATGTGTTTTCATCCCAGGAACAGGTCTGTGAGCCTCGGGCAGTATGATCTACCAGGGTCAAGCAGTGATCTGCAAGTTACTCTCTACTCTGCTCTGCTCTTGGAAAGCACTTGGTCTCGCCATTCCTACATCATATGATGCAGCAGCCCACAGTGAATTATTTCCACTATCCCTCTGTAATCTTCCCTTCCTCTTTGAATCTACATCAATCATTTAGGAAAGTATTTGTTCCTAACTGTGCCTCAGGGGCCAATGAGCCATGGTCACTTTACGAATGAGCACTTGAACTCATATTCCCCAATTAGTTTTATTTTACCTATTAAGGATTAATGTCCAAGAGCTCATTGGCTGGTAAAATGCAAATACTTTTACCTTGACAGGAATGCCTAAAAAATTATTTGGAAGTATATTCTATGAGGTCCCAAATGATTAGCAGTAGCAGTGTTCACTAAGACTAAAGACTAGCAAATAATAAAGTTACTATGCTAAACTAAACCTGTGTTGTGCTTTGATTTCTATTTGAGGGTTGTACACAACTAATATAGTGCAGTAATACTAAAGCACTATTCAGTAAAACCCTGAGCAGTTACCATTTACAGTATATCATAGTCAGATGACAGCAGGAATGGTGGGAGTTCATTACAGGGACCATGAATTGTTGGAGGTAATTTAGATTACAATTTAAAGTTTAATTTAAAAATCTATCAACAAATGTGAAAGTGCTCGGGGAACATTTTAAAATGCACTTTAATCTCACCAGCACAAATAGCTTTTCAGAGCCCTAAACATCATCACCTGGAAAAACAGTAAAACTTTACTGCATCTTTAATTAAATTACAAACACAAAGGATAATTAACTTTTTTTATTTTTATTTTATTCATGCCATTGTTTCCCTTCAGAGTCAATATCTCCAAGTTGCAGGAACAGGATGTTATGAAGAAGTTTACAGCCTGCACATTCCCCCAGGATGTTATTGCATCAGGCAGATGAAGTGCAATACACACGCACGTACACACACACGCACAGACACACACCCCAAATCGACAGACGTACCAGACACTGACTAAGATGTTCACCAAACCATGTAAGAAGCCTGGTTTAAAAAAAAAAAGAAGAGGAATGAATCAATCAGCCAGCCAGCCGAAAAGGGAATTCAGACTTTGTTGTCCTCAGCATGTACTGCAGGGGCCACATGGTTCATACCATAGGACAGCTGAGAAATTAGAATCCAGCTTGCTCAACCTGGCCCCTCACAGAAATGAAGAAATTCACTTATGTCTTGATTTACCTTGACTTCCAAGGCCCCATCACCTTACCATTATTTCTTGACTTCAAGGATTCGGAGAGCACGTATTTTTCTCCACGTTAATCTGCAGGTCTGTACAACCAACTGCAAAACCAGGCCTAATTCTTAGTGGGAATAGTTATCCCTAATGCCTCTGAGCCATTGTTTCATTTTTATTTTATTTTCCAGTTGAACATGTCTAGGTTCAAGCCTGTCTTGGGTCATGACTCTACAAATTGTCCTCAGCAAGGCCCTGAGCAACTTGCTCATATTGAGATTTGTGCATTGGCATCGCCTTTAAAGTAGCTTGTGCCAAAGCATTCAAGGACATGTTCATCTCTACAGCCTCAAATTGGGGAGTTTGTGAGACAGACAGAGAAAAAACATAGCCAGGTGCTGATATTTGCATAGCTTTACCTCCAAATCATAATCACTTGGTGTTGCTCAGGTTGATTAGAGATGTGCGTAGAACAAGAACACAAAACTAAGCTAACCTGACTGGAAGCTGCTGCTTGGAAAATATTGCATAAACTGGGAGCAGGAGCTTTGAAATTCTTGATGTTATTAAGGAGGCTGGTTTGAGTTCCTGAAAAACTCTGAAATCAGGCAGTTTTGATAATTTTGGCACTGACACTTAGTTTTTGCTGCACCCAGCAGGACTGCTCACTTGAGGAGAAGAAATAAAATCAAATCTTTCTTCTTTCATCATCCCTGAATTTACTCCAGGATATGCTTATGTGTCTACAAGCATAAACCGCAATTTGGTGATATCAGGGCTAATCTACTGATTTACTGCTATCAAAAGAGGCACTCCCATCACTGCCAGTTTTTACCGGTTGCAGATCCCACACTGACCCTTTTGATGCTTCCATATTAACTTGGCCTTATGGTGTGCAGATTCAAATTGCTGAGCCAGTGGAAAAACTGTTTTCTTGCATTGTTTTTCCCCCAGACCAGCAAGGAAGTCTCAGAAGATGCTCATGCAAGTACAGAAGGGGTAGGATCACCTGGAGAGGGAAGAAACAGGACAGAGATTGTCCTCTTTCAGCTGCATTGAGACATTACATCATTTCAACTATATTGTGGAAACAGCCACTTTGAGAGATGTCTTTTGGGGCAAAGTACTGGCCACAAGAGAGTCGGGACTCTGAGCAGACACACAGCCTCTTGTTTGGTATCTCTGGGAAACAGGACTTCTGGGCAAGATTTTCTTGTTACTCGATTTCATCAAAGGCAGTGTTACACCACCAGTGATGGAAGCCAAACAGCTGCAAAGTGGTTTCAAAACAGAAGTCATGGCTGGTGAATAAGGCCACATAGCCTCCTCTTCAAAGGCAAATTGCTCAAGCCACAAGCAAAATAAATTTGGACCTGTCTGCAAAATGCTGGGTAGACAAACCAAGAGAAACATCTGACTCCATCACATTTTTTTCCACTCCTGGGGGGAATAACCAAAAATATTCCAAATTTTGGCTAACAGCTTAAGCCCAAGGAATGAAAGACAAGAACATGTGTGTTCAGTTGCCGTGGGACTGAGCAGCTTTATGAAATCCCTGTCATGAGTCTTTGCTGCCCTCTGTACATGAACGAGTTACATGCTCAAGGCACATAACCAACAACCACCTTTGAAAAAGGCACAAACCCCCTTCTGAACATGGCAGTCATGCTCCCACCCCCAGCTCTGCCAGCACTTACACACCCGAGCAATAACCTACAAAATTACCAAGACTGCCCAAGGTGAGAGTCTACTGACTCAGACACTCTGCACAGCCCCTCTCTTACACCGAGAGGACTGTGTGGTATTGAGAGATCCCACAACCAGGTGCATGCCATAAAGACAAAATAATGTGTAAATACGTAAAATGAATATTGGAGGAGCAGGGCACGACACGGGGAGGTGAGAGGGAGGGAGAGGGACTGCCATGCTCTGGAAATAAGTGTAAGACTTCATTACGTGAGCAGAAATAAAGAAATAGCACAGAATAAAAGGAGTACCACACAAACTATATATCATTTTAATTAAAATCTACTATCTGCTAAATATATGTACAGCTGTTGGATTTCCTGAGCCAACTGATTCAAATAGGTTTCACAAGGGCTCACAGATAAGGAATTAAAAAATAAAATCAGGACTTCCTTGATAACTAGCTGGAAACTGATCCCCTTTTGGGAAAATCTTTATTTTATGTAAGTTAATATGGGAGAGGGTGTTGATCACAGAAGACAAGCCTCTTAATTCCTTTCAAATAAAATGAGCAGGCTTGACACGGTGCTATCACAGAAGAGAAAGAGCTGCCTGTGTGTATTAAACGTTAGTGCTTTGCCTGCTTAATTATTGGTTAATCTAGCAATTTAGCATGCTTCATTTAATTCTAATTAGGAGAATTAATAGGCAGGGAATAAAGATTTAAATAGACTGGCACAAAACAAAACCGAGACTTAAACTGCTCTTGGAAAAGGAAGCTTTTTTTTTTTTTAAATACAATTCCTCCAGCTTCTCATGTCTCTCAGCAATGCTGCTATCTTAAATGGGAGGGCCTAGGTCAAAGGGGTGACTTTAAAAAACCCTGGGCTCACTCCTCCCTGGGTGTTGATGAGTGGAGCTGTGCAGATTTACACCACAGCTCAGGATCGGGGTGTCTCTTTTTGTTCCTCTCTCTCCCTCTGAATCTAGACTTTGGGGTTTGACTTCCTCCTCTGAAAAGGACATATGATATGGTAGGAGATTACTGTATTATTTTTACACATCTCTCTCACTTTCTGTCTTTTTTTTTTTTAAGAGCACTGAGGGTAGGAGATAATTTAGTAGTGACACCATCCTCAGGAGTTACACACCATTCATGTTAAGTGATGCCTTAACTCGTGGAATTGTAAATTATTTTATTCTTTCCTCAGTCTGATGCCTTCTTTATTTTCTCTCTCCTGGCAAAGCTTTGGGGGATGAAGACACGCTCCTTTTCCACTTCACCAGCTGGCTGCCTTCCATTCCTGCCGCCCCCAAATGTTACAGCCTGATTTGCATGGTGTGTTTGTCTTTGCTAATCAAGCCGCGTACTCTGACAAGTCCTACGACATTGGACATGGCTGTTCTTCTAATTAAGGTGCTAATTGAATTAAATGGCTGCGGTAATGAGCAGATGAGCAGCATAAAAAGTAAAGAGTCAGATAGGCCAATTAACAAAAGAGCTGAGCATAATTATAACATTTAAAATACATGCAGCTCTGTACCAATATTGTTAATTGTTACAGGGGAATTTATGATAATTGGCTCAACAACAGGCATGCAGGCTTAACCTGGGATGAAGCCTGTAATTAAAAAAATGATATTCAACACAAAATACAGAGCAGGGGTAATTAACACTTGATTTACATAAAAGATGTTTATAAAGTGAAGCAGAGTGCTGCACAAATGCTGCAGCAATCACAAATTCTTCTGCACTGTGGCATTTAGAAGTATGACAAGGGTAGGAAACAGGCTGGAATTCAAGCTAGTTTCAGACCTAAGCAGAAGCAAGGCTGACTTTCAGACCTTATTGCATTTTGCTGGCAGAATTATGACAAACTCCTGATCCCCACCCTGCCTCTATTCAGCAGTTACACCTACCCTGGCTGTGGATGCTGCTGTGCCTGCAGAAGAGCACTTTGAGCAGTGTGAGTCGAGCTACCTGCAGTGGGAGCAGAGCTGCCTGGGCAGAAAATCTCTCTCACCTAACACATCTGGACTCTCCACCAGGGGCTCTACCAGCACAGCGAGAGCAGCCACAGCCTGGGCTCAGGGTCTCACCCGAGGTGGCCGAGGCAAATCCCTCAGAACAGCCCTGGGAGTCCAGGGCTCCATTTATACTTGGAGGATGATGATTTTTCGCAGTGTTACCTGCAGAGCTATGTCTTACCTTCCCCTCTGCTCTCCCCCTGTCCCTGAATCACCAGTTTCAGGCACAGCCCCCTCCCTCTCCCCTTTCTCAGCACAACTCAGAGTAGAAGATTTGGGTCTGAATTCTCTCAGGCCGAGGGGTGGCCAGGACACAAACCTCCCATGACCTGCTTAAGGTCTCTAGGTATTAAACTAACAAAAATGCATAAATGCCAATAAACTAGCATATATCTAGCACATCATCCCTTAACACAGTGTACTCAACAAATGGATGGATGTGGTCACCTTTAGGTTTAGGACTTGGAGTCATACAGCTCCAAGGACTCGAGGTCATAGGAAAAGGCTCTGCTTTGGATATGTCAGTATGCTCATCCATTTACTAGAGCCTGGTTCCTAAATTTAGACCATTCTCTGCCTGTCCTAGAGAGTCAATGTACCTAAAACCCAGGGCCAAAACCACTCTGTGAACCCAACCTTAAACAAACTTCCAAGAAGTTTTCCTGTGATTCTGTGGATTTTCACCCTCAGCCTGCAGACCCTCAGTGGCTGGATATAGATGGATATATATATAAAATGGGTATTTGCATTATAGGATATAGAAATGGCCCAAACTCAGATGCAGCTGACACGAAAATGCAAAATATCTTTATGTTTGGGGTGGCTTTTCTCCTAAAAACTGGGAAAACAGCACTGACACTGACAATCTCATGCTCCTAAAAATTATAACAAACCAGTACTGACCTTGACAATTTTGTGCTCTTCTGGTTTGTTGAAGGAAAACTAAAAATTGTTCCGTTGTGAAATATCTTCTGAGCCATGTTCACTGCCACTGGGAGATGTCAGTGTCTATCTCTTCCAGCAATCATATTTTACAAGGCCTGTGTACTAACACAAATGTGTGCATTTATGGCTGTATGAGGAAGAGCAACTCAGAAGCATCTCAGTTGTACTGACTGTGTGTCACATGCAAGTACACAAATACAGTAGGAGGCATTTCAGAAAACTACAGAACACAAATATGAAAGTGTTCTACATGCTTTTAAGTTTGTGCTGCAGCTGCCATTTATTACTCCTGTGTACTCTGTGCCTGCAGTTGAGTGCAGCACTGAGGCAACTAGTGGCTGGATGCTGTAATGCAAATAAACACATTGCACTGTCCATCAAAATCACCTTTTGTCTCAGTGTGTGGGGATGTGCAAGGCAGGAAAGGAACACAACAGCTTTTGGTGGTTTTTAAAAAGCCTGTGGCTCCCAGTGCTACCACAGCAATGTCATAACCTGGAGGCTGGAGGCTGGAGTGGAAGGGTGATAGTTATAGAAGAAAAAGGCAATTTTTAGCAGTGAGATCAGGAGCCATCTTCATCCACCAAGGGAGGTTGAGACTTAGGGTCTAAAGTGTTCTGAAGTTGAATGGTAACACTGACAGAAGAGGTAGTCATGGTTTTATCAGCATATATTTGGTTTTCTTTCCTTCTTTCTCCAAGCCAATACCCACAAGCCTGTTTAGTCCACTACTTCATCCCTGAATCTGGCCCTCCACAGAGAAAATTAGGAATGAACATGAGTACTGTAACTAAAGCAGTTGTCTGCTATGCATCACTGTTCTGTTAATCACCATAAAAGGCTCATTTATTCCTGAAGTCTCTTTGTGGGTCTCTGGCAGAGAAAAAACACGTGCTAAGCTAACTCTTGATGTACATGCCATTTTAGAATGCATTGGTTGTAAATAGCAACAGAAAATTACATATTGAAACAGTTCAGAAACAGAGATGCTGACAACTTGGAGAATTTGTGCATATAGACTAAAATCACACCTTGTTTTGGTTTGCTTTGTTTGTTGTTGTTTTTTAATATTCCAAAATGTGTTAGGGATGGGACAGAAACAAGCAAAAAGATATCACATCTCCTCAAAGATCTTGACATTATAAGTTCTGATCCTGCAAATGCTTAGGCTCAAACCCAAATTAGGGTGCAATTATTTTATTGAACTTAATGTAGCTAATTATATAGGCAAAGTTGGATGTGGGCAAAAAATGCTTGAGGAATCAAGATTAATTATGCATAAACTTTGTCACAAAACATATCAACCTGTACTGTAAGGAAGATAGCCCAAGCTATATTGAGAGTATTGGCTGCTACATAAACAAATATATTCTGAAATAGTGCATTTACACAGCTGCCTTTACAATGGAACCTTTAAAATAGCCTTTTATTGCAGATGAAGGTAGAAAAAAACTCTAATATAATTTCCTTGACTTTAAAAAATGAAACAGCATTTTCTAGATTTCAATGAATCAGCATGTCTTTAATGCTTATTCACGTGCTATTGTATCTTTCAGCTAGACAGTCAAAAATTCATCCCCCTAAGAAGTCACAAATACAATGACTAAAGACAGAATATTCAAAAGTAGAGTAACAGTCATCAGCCACTTGTTTCTATTGTCTAAAAAACTGTATAATTTCATAGTTTATACAAAATTTTAGGATAGCCTCTGTTTCTTTGCTCATCAGACCTCATTGATAAGTAGTGATTGGAGAGATGGTGTGAGCTAGATGGGGTGTTTTTGTCACAGGAAATTTTATCAGACTTAATGAATGCATATTCCCTACATAACCAGTCAAATATGCACGCTTGAAAATCAATTTTAACTGATGTTTTTCTTACACCAAAAGTTGCAGAGTCTATTATTTAGTGAACGTGAAAATTTTTACTAAATAATTTGGCCAATAAAACATTCAGATCCTGGTCCAAGGGCTGTAAGTCTAATAGTGGGTGTAGTGAACACTTTAAAAGCAACAAGTGACTGAAGCTAAGTCATTGGAAGAGTTCTTTGGATGTCTCATTCATGTTTTCCCTCAACCACACTCTCTAACATTTGCCACGGTCACAGGACTATGATACATCCCAGGGGTTTAAGGTGAAAGGACACTACCTTTTATCATGG
The DNA here is from genome assembly GCA_038380795.1 of Pyrocephalus nanus. Lineage (NCBI taxonomy): Eukaryota > Metazoa > Chordata > Aves > Passeriformes > Tyrannidae > Pyrocephalus > Pyrocephalus nanus. Next base: position 66,880,731 of record CM076264.1, read on the forward strand.
GGTAGGTAGTAAAGCAAATGATAGCAATGGGAATAAGAAACAGCTGAAATAAAATCTTCAGAGACCATACTAATACATCTCTTGTACAAAGACAAGTCCAAAAGCAAATTTTTCCAGAATCTAATGGAGTTCTGCAAATTTAATACATACATTTAATATTATAACATTTATTTTTACAATATTACAATATTTCATAAAATTATAACTATTATAAAATAAAAATAATTTGATTTGATTTTTCCCAATGGAAAAGAAGATCTCAGTAGCTCAAGACTTTGCCATTATCTACTACACTTTTACAGAGACTTAAGTTTCTGTTGAGCGGATTGAAGAAAATCCTGACCATGCAAGGTTGTTATGGTAAAGTGAGCACTAGATAAGAATTCCTGTGTTTGCAGAAAACAATTTAAAAATTAGTAAAAAAAATATTATTAAAACCAAGACTGAGTATTCCTTACATTATTTTGCTAAGTTAATATTGCTCTAGCAACAATTTCAAGAGCAGGAGAAGCTGCTCACCCACCTTTTTCTTAAGCAAGTAAGATTACCATAGGCTTCATCAAGACGTAAATATTTGCAGAGTTGTGTCCAGACATAGTTTCCCAGGATGAATATACCCTGTTGATTAATGTTTTCGAATATTCTGAAGCATGTAACAGAACAGCAAGCAATGTCAGCAGAAGTGACAGCAGAATCATTTGCTTACCTGAGCCCTTTCAGATCTATAGGTACATCCTCATCCCAGAAATACATAATACAGGGAGCTGCATCAGTGAACCCGATGACAGGTGTACAAAGCAGGCAGTCACCATTTCTTTGGCTGTGCCAGGAAAATGGGAATATGAGAGAGGCTCATGACTGATCTCCCCAGCAGAGGTTTACCTCCAGATTTAAGGAATTCAACAATGTGTGAGTCTGATAAAAAATTACAGAGAGATACAATACCTTGGCTGGCAAATCACATGGCTCCAGGAGCAGATGCTTGAAGGGCAGGATAACACTTCTTGAAGTGAGGTCCCAGAAGAGATGACAATATGTCTTTTGAGGCTGTAGTGTCACAGGTTAGAGTAGAATTAGTAAAGCTTAGAAAAGAGGCCCATAAGTTTTAGAAAGAAGAGATTTTTACTGTGTGTTAAAAAAACATGTCAACAACTAGAATGTGAATATTCAGTAGAGAGGTGATTGTCTCACTTTCAATCTGGGTAGCACATATTCTACCCCAGTCCATACATGCTTCAGTTTATAGTTTTGTCCATGAGGACCAGCAGGATACATCCTTGAAGTACCTTCAAAGTGGCCTTAATTTTTGTGTTTAAAGTATATTATGGGCCTGGTTAATCAGCTCCAAAAAATGCCATGAGCAAAGGAAGAAAGTAAGAAAAGTATGGCCATGGCCCAGCCTGCCAGCACAGGAAGAAATCTCCTGTAACAGGAACGTTTAAAAGTAAAAACCCTGTAACTATAACCTGACCGTGTAATTTATATGTATTGGGAACCTTTCAGCTGGCCAGAGATGCTATAATTATACCACAGGAATCTGACTATGAATTTGGCATATCAGTTTTAAAAAGACGCCCCAGGGTTTCCAAGCTCCCATAATTTTACTTGAGCTGTAATGGAATAAATACAATCTAGATACGTGTTGCTGTTCTTCAGCATAACTACTTCTTCAGGCAGATTTACCATAACGCACTCTGAACAGAAAAACTATGGCTCATTTACAAATGTAATTTCAATTGAGGATAGTTTTCCAGTCTTCTTTCATTTGAGTCTCAATTGAACTTCTTCTCCTTTTTGATGGCATGATTAGACATTGTGAGAGCTGTTGCAGATTAGTCAAGCACAGAGAGAGTAAATTGGGAAGGATGTTTTATCAGTGCACGTCACAATATATGAAAGCAGATGTGTATGCTCTGAGCTGTTCCCTCAAATTACTGTTATGGAATAATTTAGCCCTTTTGATTCTCACAGATTACTGCCTCCACTGATCATGCTGTCAAAATCAAAGTGAGCACTTCATTCCGCTTTTATTCATGCCAGATCTATTTTGCTTTCATAATGAGCAGATATTACCACTGCACAAAGAGGATAAAGACATTCACAGTGATAGATAGGCGAGAGATTAAATGGGATCTTTATGACTTCTTCAGCCATCAGTTTTGACTGTGCGATAAGACGAGTCGAGTTGGGCACTGATTTGTTCTTTATTGGAGCCAATATTAGCATGAGCTTACCAGTGCACAGTCTGATAAAATCCATTTAAGGTGGAATCTGTATAACAATTCACGAGTTACAAGAATTTCTCCTATAAAAATGCATCTTCAGCAAGCTCTGCAAAGGCAAAATAAGCCATTTTGGGATTATAACTCCCTGCTTTTCATGGCAATAACTGATTTATAATTAATTTATAATTCCGTGATTTATCAACACTCCTGGAACCACAGGTTTAAATCCTCCCTTTCAAATCACCCCTTGGTTTGCCATTGTTCTAAGGCTTGTTTGGGCAAATCCTTAAAAACCAAACCCTACCTGGTCTACCCAAGATGTAGAAATTGTCTGGCAAAGTTTCCCCACTTTGCTTGGCTACAGGCTTTCCACCTGCCTCAGAGTCTTCTTTTCCTTACAGTTTTTCTCCCACCTCTCCCTCAGCCTGCAGAAAGAGCACTGTTACATGTCCATGGCTTGCAAGTTCTTTGCCATCAAAGGTCCCATAGAAATACTACCAGATCAGGGCCAGTAAAGTGTATTATAGGGAAATTTGAACAGCAGAGGTAACTTGGAGAAAACTGGGTAATTCCACAGGGAATCTGAGACTTTGGTGATAAACACTGTCTTGCATCGTTTTCTAATATCTCAGATTGGGGTTGAGGGGGGGGGGTCACATGTCTTTATGGCAGCATAAGTCTCGTTGTTTTTCATTTTAGCAGCAGATAACAACAAAGTTATGGAAGGAATGGCACCTGAACCATACCATCCATCACATGTGGATGCTGGGATTGCTTGGAAGGGAGCATAGAAAATGTATATTTTCATTCTGCAGTTTGAGGGTCCTGGCACCCAACACTCAGGTGAAATGCAAGCACAACATTTTCTCCTCATGTTTCCCTGTTTTTCTGTGGTTGAAGGAAAGAGCTGTCACAGATAAACTGTGATCTGGGGATTAGGACCAGCATCTAGAGTTGCAAATGGTTGCATTCATTATATCTGAGTTATCTATGTATTTTTGAGTAGCAAAAAAATTTTCAGAGGGACAGATTTTTTAGGAGATCTGAGTGCACTAGGTTTCTGAGATTAATCATAAGGGGCTGAAAGGGCTGGGGACAATTTTCAGCACCAGATGCCAAATCAGTTCTGTCTTGTTTCAATGCAAAGGTATTTGCTTACTTAGATCACTTATGTAATTTACTGTTCCTCTGGATTATCAGTGGGCCCAAAAGCACCAATCAAAGTCCCACTGAATTAGAGAAAATTATGTTTTTTGCCCCTTCCAGTGAATAAGTCACGTCCCAAAATTCTGTTGAAAATATTTTCAAATAAATAACATTGAGTGAAACTAAAAATTCTATGGGCAACTCAAGAACACTAAGACTGAAAAAAGCATAATACAACCCAAACCTAGATAAATAAAGCATCCACAAGCAATGATTCACTCTATAATAAATCTGTATTAACAGACAAGTGAGTAGAAAATCAATAATAGCACAACACTCATATGAACTTCAGAGTCAGCCTTGGTTAGGAGTGCTGAGCTCTCTCATCACTGAATGAATTCAAAAAGACCAACAGGTCCTTGTCATTAGTCTTCTCATATTTTCTCCTTATTTTAACCTCTATCACAAGTTTGGTATTTGGACCAAATTTACTAACTTTTTTTTACAATTCATAGGTTTTCTGAAATTAAAAAAAAAACACAAAAACAAAAAACCAAACCAAACCAAACCAAACAAGCAAACAAAACCACAAAACAACAAAAAAAACCAAAACAAAACACTGATCTGTTGTTTTGCTTTAAGACAGTAAGAAATTCAAGGTTTTGAGACAGAAACTGATGAATTCAACTAAGTAAACATCATTCCTTTGCACAGACGATACAGCCCCACATGTACAGACAGTGCCCTCCATCATGTAAGACTCCAGATTAATGCTGACAAATGACAACCTCTTCTCATTCTGCCTTGTGTTACCAATATCCTGTAGGTAACAGTCATAAAGAATTTTCTTGTGTTTATCCATGAAGAGACTACTCCCCTGTGCTCCTAAATGACCAGGGACAGATGACTCTTGTCTCCAACCCCATCAGCAGTGCTGACCAGAGGCAGGGCAATGGCAAGGTACATGTCCTCACAGACATTTGGCAGCTGCATTACAGGTACATGCCAGGGTAGAAGAGCCTATCAAGAAAAAAACAACTATCAAATGGGTCACTTCACCTTGTTGTGCTCACCTTTGTGTTCCTTAGCATGCAAAAATCCATCTTTTCTTAAGCAATTCGGGAATGAGTCGAATTCAGTGCTGGGGACATCAACAGTACTTAAATGTATACCAGTGAAAAAGTCCTTGCTTGGTTTGGCCTTACTTTCTCTCATCTGAAAGACCAAAAGTAGATCCAAGGTAGGTAGTTTACCTGTTACTTTAAAAATCCACAGGTGTTATAAATGCTTTATCTATCAGTCCCACTTAGCAAGAAACCAAGGAGGATTCCCCACTGCAGTTATAATAAGATACTTGAGAACCGGGATGGAGTTCTGGTTCTGTTGGGTAAGACATCTCAGTGCCTCAAGTTTATTAATGTATCATTCATTCTCTCTATTTTAATTCCATTTTAATTCTGTCAGAAAAAGAACTGTGTTTGAACACCAGTAAAATAATAATTGTCTATATATACATATATAACTCATACTGCTGGCTTTTCAGTGAAAGCACATGTGGAGACCTGCTGCTCACACCTGCTTCAGGAAGGGATTCCACCCAGACTCACACACATGAACACACCTCCTGGCCTCAGCAAACTGTTGGCTATACAAATGGGCTAGAGTATAAATACAAGAGGAGACACAAAACTGTGAATGATAACTTTGCATGCACACAGGCATCTTTCTTCCAGACAAAGCGTTTTGTCATCTCTATTCTTCAGCTTCCCATCCCGTAAAATGAGGACAATCATAATTATCTCATTGGCATGGAGACAAATTAACCAGCCTTCAAGAAATGCCATAAGAGCTTTGTAGGGTTTGTGTTACAATAGCACAAAATATGAAACAGAGATGATAAACGAATAATGAAGCAAAGGAAGTTTGTGAAATAGGAGCAAGGTGCCCTGTCCTGAAAATACAGTTGAATGTGAAACCTGGGGAAACTCAGTGAGTATTTGAGATGGCAATCAAAAAAAAAAAATATCTGAGATAAAGCACTGCTACAAAAACCATCACAGTCATTCACAGCAGATGTCATTAAATGTGATAACATTGTGCCAGTGTTATAGAATTGGCTTCATCTACGTCTGGACTGCTCATTGAGTTAATTACCACCAGTAAGTCATTTTACAGCTTTGGTATGCAGTGACTGGGTACTTGGTATAGGCTCACAAACTTCTAATGCAATGCCTACAGCAAACCTCACCTGAGGGGTGCATCTTGGCATGGGAGGTTGTGCTACCCTCCTTTCCAGACTTACACCAGGCACAGCTCTGCCACATACCTGGAGCATGTTCAGGATGGCCGGTGCAGCTCCTCCTGCACCAGGAACCTTCATGCAGCTCGCCACAGCCCTGGGAGAATCACCTAGAGCACAGGCTTGTGTGAAAAGCATTGCTGTGGCTGCAGCTGAGAACATCTGGATTGAACTAAAGTTTAATTGGGATGACAATGGTAATGATTTCTGACATGAATGAAAAATGGGTTGGTGCCATTCTCAGAAGAACATTCTTACCTTTGCTAAAGTTACCTTAAGGAGATAAGGAAACACATTAAGAAGGAACTTAAACCATTATTTCCACTAAAACCCCAGGAACTCAAAGTAAAATATCATCACATTGAAGGATTTGTGGACATTACTGCAGGTAGGTATGTGCCATATGCTGAATTCTATACCCAAGTGAGGCCATTCATCTACACTAGTCTTAAAACGAGACTTTTGTAAGCAGAAATATATCCAAAGGTCAGGGAAACATGGCTTTCAAGGATGGGAAATTGTCAACAAATCTGAGAGGTTTATAGAAAAGAGGAACCTCTGGAATTAGTTATTTGTATGTCATTTTACAATCCATAGAGATGAAAGCAGAAGAAATTAGAAAATACAGCATTGTGAGTTAATATAAATCTTTCTGCAGCTATGAAAGTAGCCTCTCATTCAAGTTTAACCCCAAAGAATCATTAATGTCATAAACACATGGCAAGATATAAACCAAAATTGTTCTTGTGACCTAATATGCTTCCTTTGTAACAGAGGTAAAATGTACAGGACCTAAAGCATCGGTGAGAAGAATTGGTTTTGTGCTTGCATTCATCAGAGAAAGAGCCAAAAGACCAGACTAAGAAAGAAGAGGGCAAGAACATATGACATCAGCTTCTTAAATAACACGTCTCTTATGAAAACCCTGAAGAAAACTAAGTGGTTGTTGTTGCCCAAGCTTTATCCTGGAGAAATCTGGAATGATGAGAAGAGACAGCAGCTCTTGCTGCCTGGCTCCTGCCCAGCTCAGGGACACAAAATAGTACAACCTTTGTACCTAGAGTGGAGCAGATGTTCCCACAGCCCAGTCATTTATTTATTAACCTTAGAGGAAACATCCAAAGAGCCTTGGATGAGTGCTGAGAACAAAAAAATGTCACAGTAGGATGGACAGTCCAGGAAGGTCCCTGTCTGGAGTGGGCACAGGCAGTAAAAGGGAAAAACAGACCCCACCAGAATCACCATAAGGGGAAGGAGATGCCTCTGCCTTTTCTCTTTCCCTAATTTGCAATAAATGTGTCACCAGTGACAGTCCTGTGAGCCCATGTCCCCACAGTGTTAGACTGAGGGCTTTGGGCAGCAAGGCAGCTTAAAAGAAGACCAACAAATTATATTTGCACTAAAGACTCCTGGGAAATCCTGCGAGCAATCCTCATTTGTGTAGAATTTATTGCCATTTTGCATTTGGCAAATAAAGAGTTTGTAATTGCCATGTTGTTGTGCTGTTCACAGCAGAGAACCACCATGTCCTTCACAACAAACACAGTTCTCCTGTCCATGCTGAGGAGCACAGGCAGGATGCTGTGAACAGCATTGTTTAACTCGCTGGTGAGTGACACTCTGGCCACTTATTAACCTCCCCTGATCCCTGATTTAAGCCACTGTCATAGCTTAAATTTTTAGCAGCCAAGGATCAAAAAGTAAAAACCAAAATGCTTCAGAGAAATAGAAGATGAAAGGAAGAATAACAACTGTCCTGAATATTAAATTCAATGGCAGTAAATCCCCTTCTTTTTTCCATTACTTTTTTCCCAGAAGTAATTTACAGTCCAAAAGATATCTCATGGCATACAAATCAATCTGTATTGAACCTGCCTGCCAATAAGGAAGGTCCAGAAGGGGAAAAAAATAAAAATGGACAATTAATATTTGCATTCTGACACATTTTTCATGTTGAAGATGTCTGTTGCATAGGTTGTTCACAAAGTTTAAATGAAAGTCCAGGTTGTCCTTCAAATGATGTTCCCCATTTTGCAGTAAGGCCAATGGAATACCAGGGGGTTTGTCACTGCTGCAAGGCATCTGGATCTGGAGTTGTGCAGATGTGCAGAAGCTCCAGCAAGCCTAAGCCAGCAACCAATTAACACCAGCAAACAGCCATCAAAACAAGGCTGTGCTGTTTCAGCCCCAATTCCAGAATCAAAGCAGCTCCCTTTGGCCAGACTAGTGTGTTTTAAACACTTTGATGAAGTTTCCACCTTAAGGATTGTGAGGAGGAAAAAATAGAAAAGCAAATTGCAGAATGTAGTCTGAAGTACTTGCGATCCTTGTGACAAATACTAATGTATAAATCAGCAGCCCAATCCAGGCCCGGGCCGCTGATCATGTTCTTTGCTGAAATGTCACCTGTTCCTATCTAACGATTTGCATAATGCAAAGCTTCTCACTCGTAAAATACAGATTAAGAGGGGAAGCAAAGAGTCATTCTCGAACCATGGAGCCATTTCAAACGAAAAAAAAAAAAGAAAAAGAAAAAGAGCAGTCTTTACTATTAACCCTGTCAGAGCCACAGGCTTTATTCTCCTGTTTTGCATTTGAAACGATAGCCCCACTGGGAAAGGGAAATAACCAGTTAGAATCCAACCTTGTCTTTTTTATTGGTTTGCTTCCTTTCGGTTTGACTTTTCAATTTCACATAAACAGAAGGGAAATAATTAAACCATTTAACACTGGAATGTTAGTGAAACATTTAACTGGTCTCATAGAGCATGTCTGAAATGCATGGACATCTATCGACAGATTCCTGGCAGCTTCAATGGTGTAAAGGCTACAGTAGACATTTTGAGGAAGTTTCTTCACTGTTTTTTCCCCATGTTTTTTCATTTACCATAAGGGGTATGTCTCTGAGTGCTATCTCACTGCCTAGGAGGAAGGGGGACTTTTTTCTTTCCCTGCAGTGAAGACAACAGCACTAACGGCCACACAAAATTCTTTAGAATCAGCTTTATGCACTTATAGGCTTTATATTGGTAATGAAAAGCTATCGGAGTACAGCTGGAGCAACAGACACAAAAATAGAAAGGTATGTTCAACTGAATATTTCAGATTTGGGAACAACTCTAATTGTTAGAGGTTAGGATGAGGCTTATCCTTTCCCACATTACCTAACAAAGACTGGTCTCCTGCAGGGCTCTCAGTCCACCCTGTAAGCAGCTGGTATTGGACATCACCAGAAACTAGGTGCTGGTGTTCATTTGGCTCAGCCTGGTAACTCCTTTGTTCCATCTAACTGTACTGTTCTGAGGCAGAGTTTAAGTTATTCAAGGGATGGAATCTGCTTTCTTGGAAGAAATTCCAACTTGCATATGCAAATACCACAAGGGTGGCCACTGCCCTGACTGCAGCATGTGCCACATCTTTTTGCAAGGGCATGTAGTGATAGGACAAGGGGGAATGGCTTTAAACTGAAAGAGAACAGGTACAGATTAGCAAGAAATTCTTTATTGTAAGGGTGGTGAGGCACTGGAACAGGTTGTCCAGAGAAGCTGCGGGTGCCCCATCACTGGCAGTGTTCAAGGCCAGGCTGGATGGGCCTCTGAACAACCTGGTCTAATGGAAGGTGTCTCTGCCCATGGCAGGGGGTTGGAACAGGATGATTTTTAAGGTTCCTCCCAACCCAAAGCTTTCTATGATTCTAGGATGATCATCTCCCTCAGACCAGTTGTGCCTGGCAAAACCCTTGAGCAAGCCATTTGGCTTAGACAAGGTGTTTAATAGTTTAAGATCACTGTAGCTACAAGACAACTTCTTTCCGTGCACCTTTTGACAAGGTGGGAGATGGGAGCATGCACAGATGCTGCCACATCCTATGTCTGACTGCCTGCAGAGCAGCCCTGGGGATTTTCAGAGGAACAGGTTTTATTCTGGCATTCCCCACCGAGCTGCCAGGGCCAAGGCAAATTAACCTTCTGGGAATGGTGCAAAACTTATCTATTTCTCATGGTCCTGAACTGCAAGTTGCTGAAGTCTCTGCTTTCTCTGGCAAGAGAAATATGTCATGATGAGCTCGCTGCACCCCACTGCACCGGGCAAGCACTTCTGTTTCTTTTGAGAGGCTGCACTTGTTTGCTCATCACTGATTAAGAAGTTTCATGGGTTTTCTCCATGAGATTTTTAAACCCTGGGAAAAATCAATAAGAAAACCTGAGCATAATAAGTTACAATACTAAAGACTAAGTCTGCAGCCTTTTCTTATAAGCACATCCATGGGGACAGACAGGAGCATGCTACTAGCATGACCAAAGATTGTCCCAGTAACTTTAGGATAAGGCAGGAAGCTTTGAAATATTAGATATTTTCTACTTATGCAGAGATTCTCTTCTGATGACACCAATCCGAACTGGAATATGAGTTTGAAAATAACCCAAAGTTTTAAGAGATCTTAGGAAAGAAAGTATGGTAACATTCATGGTGTTTAAGTCTGGAAGGTGTCACATGGGAACAAAAGCTCTTAGGTGATGGAAGATGAGTTTATACACAACATTCAACACTTATGTCCATGGCATTCGTGAAATAGGTTTTTCAGAAGAGATAACCTTTTCCCACAGGTGGTTACTCACCTCCTTATAGCCTGTTTTCACAAAACTTCTCAGAAGTTTCTCTGATTTTATCAGTTCAGTGGAGATTGTCCGAAAACTGTGGCAAAAACATGGACAAGTTACATACAGGACAGGACTTTACAGACACAAAGTTGAAAATATGGAGCTGATGAAAAGAAACTGCAAAGCAGGGGCATAGAGAAAAATTTGACATCACTGCACCAAAGAATTTTGCATAGGCTTAACCATATATCAATGGGTTTTTTTCCTCTCCTTAATATTCTCATTTTATAATTGATTTTTCAATATCCAGTCTATAAAGAGATATTTTCTGCAGTCAGGGGCAATAATCTAGGGCTCAGAGAAAAGCAACATAAAACCAAATCTAGCGAGGTTCCAAGAAATGAAGTCCATGAAAACTGATGAGGAACATTGTTCTCTAATATTTCTAATAAAAATAGGCACAACTGCTACACAAACATAACAAAAGTTACTTCAAATACCTCCCTACAAATTGTCTGTGATCATCTCTTCTTCCAGCTTTCTGACATGGCATAGTGAGATAAAGTGAGAATAACACTAAGGAGGGACAGACTCCCATTACACCTGGACTTTTCCTTCTTGCATCACCACTTAGCGATTCTTGATACCACTGTCATCTTCACTCTTGAGAATCTGCTGGCAGATCACTCTACATCCCTTTCCATCCTTCTGCAAATTGAGCCTGGCTGAGGGGAGGCTTCAAAGAGAATGAACTGTCACTTAAACTCTCTGCATCACTCAGTCATTCTTATAAAAGGACATCTCATACGGCATCAGCTCTGTCAGGAGAACTCAGCCACTCAAAATTTCTCAGTATTCAAGATTTGCAGAATAAATAACAAACACTGTGTTTGCCCACAAATGCTTGTCTTTCAAAAGGAACATTGCTGCTTGAAGATGCTTGCAGCATGTAAGCTGGCATGCAGACACAGACACACACAGAGCCTTCAGAAGCTTCAGCACTTCCAAAAAAGCAGACTCATCTTTCCATAAAAGCTTGTGGGAATTTTGACATGAGTATTGCCTAAAGAAAGCTGTAGGATTCTGCAGCCTTGTGTGTGCAGTTGGCATAAGGCTCTATAAATCAGTGCCTCCTCTGGAGACAAGCTAAATTGTTCAAATCTATATTCTGTTCCTAATTTCCATTGCAGTTTTTAGGATTATGGGCTGTCTTTTACACCAGGAGAATTCATTCCCAAGATCCATTCTGATGCACTTATTAGTGCAGAGTTTGTTATGCTCCCTCTGCTCCTCCCACAGTTGAAACTGAGCTATCTAAAGCCACACTTAATTAACACAGACCTCTTTATTTGACATCCCTTACCTTCATAGAGAGGTTATTACTTATTTATGTCCAACATGGGCAAAGGAAGGGCTGTAGCACACCTGGCTAGGCACTCTGCTGGTAGCTGTGCTGCTGACTCACTGGTGTGGTTCTGCTCTCAGAATCAATGGCAGAATAGCAGGGAATATTCACTTTTGATGAGTATTGCAAGAATCCAAAGCAGCAAAACACTTAAATACAGGTTTAAGTCACAAAGTTAATTGCTGAACTGGGAGTAGAACTGAGCACTGCTACCTCTATGAGATATTTTTCTATATAAGAGGTGGACTTTTATTTTCAGCAGCATTATGTAATATATTCCCTCCTATTTGCAATCCATTAATATTTCTAAACCTTTCTTAGCATTGGTCAGACCCTGTCATCTTATTTATGGCAATATCTAGTATTGTCATACTCTGCTTACATTTATCCAAGCTAAACATTGCTTTGCACAAGCTGTCTATATGAAATAATTATAATAAACTTTATGGTGGTTGCTGTGCTTTAGTCTGAGTAAAAGGTGAGCTGCTTTTATACTCTATGGAGAATTCTAGCAATCTGCAGAAGAAAAGATAGAGAGACAGACATAGGCAGAGAATAAAATGGGTTACAGGTTTGATGGGTATTATCTGAAATATTTAATAACTCGAGTATCACAATTCTTTGGTTATGATTCTGTCTGAAGGAATGGATGTGATATGATCACTCTCTCTTTTTTTGTTTGATTGTTTGCTTTTTAGTGGTTTTTTTTTGACAACAACTGATCAGGAAAAGTGAGTGATTTTGCCCTCCAGTTTTTTTCCTCTGCTTCTGTCTCTTGAGAACAATTCCTTTGCTGATTCTTGTGGCTGAGATTACAGTCCTATTTCTAATCGGTTACAGGATGCATCTGTCTGTCTTAAAGTGGACCAATGTGCAAGACAAATAATAAGATTATTTACTTTCTGTGCTCTAATACAATAGAGAATTCAAGTTTGCATAGATATCAGGTACTGATCAGGTTCTTTCTTATAAACATCTCAAAGGTAAACTCCTTATTTTTTCATTGGAACTCTAGGATTTTCCCTGAAAATACATTTTTCTAGGATATGGAAAGCTGCATTAAATAATATCCTAATGTACTGAGCTGCACAGACCCAAAAGGCAGACACCATTAGACAAAACACCCCAAATGAGGTTTAAAACATCTGATATTAAAAGCAGCATGTCGCATTCACTCTCATGTAGTGAATCCCAAAATTTGCCAGAAGTAAAAAAATCCTAAGGTCAACATTGTGTTTTTGCCAAAAATCGCTAAGGAAAAACACAATAGGAAGCAGAAGAAAAATATTTTTTTGTCCTTGATTTTCCCTTGAATGGAAAACAATCTGCTAGAATTTACATTTTACACTCGGGGGCCCATTTCTCTCCCTTCTGCCTGAACCACTCACCCCTGCTGCAGAAGTCAGTGGGCATTCGGTGTTCCTTGCTGAGGCAGAATTGATTCTCTTGTGTTTCAGAGGCTTACATCTCAGCTCTTCACAGTGCAAATAAATTGACAATTTTTCCAAACTATGAACAATCTGCTTTCTCCCTGTAATCTTAGATAATATGTATGTGCTATATGCATATTATAGAATGGGATAATTTGGTTGGAAGTGACCTACAATGATTGTTTAGTCCAGCTGCCTGTTATCAGCATCTTACTTTTTAAAAACAAAAAGAAATCTGAAAAAAAACATGGGGGGAAAAAAGAGTGAAGGCTTTATGCATGTACAGCTAATGTTAGGGAAATTAATATCTACAAAAGTCCAGTCCTTGATACCCCTTTCTTACTAACCCAGTGGTCACCTAGCCAGTGGTTTGGTGTAGAGTTCCTGAGAGAACAAGTTGTTGGCAGATGTTTTCAAGCAGCAATACTTGTAAAGGAATGCATGTTATCTGCAGTGCATATCATATGCATAAAACCACAGCAGCTACTTTTTCATTGTAGATGAAAATGTCTGAGGTTAAAATGTCTGAAAGGAGGGAAGAATCTCCTCTTTGATATGTTTAGAGCCACCTTGTGGTCCCTCTTTGGATATCTCCTTTACCCTCCTTCTCCTGGGAGCTGACAGAGGTTTGATGCCTCAGGCACCTCTGTACTGAGGGCTGCTCCCATCACACCAGGCACTACCATCCCCCTGTGTCACACCACCACCACTGCAGAGATCTCACAGAACTTTCCACATACTTTGGTTATAAGCCATTTGGTTTGAGTTTTTGTTGTTGTTGTTGTTGTTGTTGTTCTGAGGCAACCTAGTTGTCTGTATAGGCTCCTGCATCATAACATGATTCCCCAGGCAGTATCTTACGAATACTTAATAGAACTTCAATAACATGAAAAGAATAATGAGCACAAAGACAGGTTGCTCTTTCAGCCTTTCCATCCATTTTCCAAAAGCTGGAACCTGATGATGTGTTAATATCTTTCCAAACCAAATGAGAGACTTACTCACCTGTGCCATAGGACAACAGTGGTAAAGATTTCCTATGGCATATCTGAGATGGTGGCTCACAATGCAGACAGTAAGGAATGGATTTCTGACTTGTGCAGTAGCTCTGCTTGGAAAAAAAAAAAAAAAAAGTGTCATTATTAAAAATTTCCTTTTTATAAGCATTCAAAGCATCATATGCTGGCACTGCCTTGGCTCAGTAAAACCTTTTAATGGGCTAATTTAACATATAAAGTCAGAAGATTGTTCATATTTTTAAAGCTCAAAAAGTATTTTGTTGAATCAAGGTCCAATTTTTTTTTTTTTTTTCACCTGAGATTTTGTTTCTGTTGATGCAGGAGAGGTGACAGTGGGAATCAGGCAGGTCAAGATGTATCTGACCTGTCTGGATAATTGAAGTAAATAACAAACTCATTCATCTGCTCCTGTTATACACCCAGGAATGAAACCAGGAAACTTGTGGCACACTTCAAGATGTCTACAAGAGTTCTGATAATCCATGTCCTGGCAGTGCCTCTCCACCAACTCTGCAGAGGAGCCACTTTCACTGCAGGTATCTGGATGCCAAATTCCAACGCAAAGTGAAATTACTGCTACCCATGGTCTCTGCTGATGTTTTCTCATCCCTGACAGCATCAATAATTAAGGTTTCATGGGGCATCAATTTAAATTAATATAGCTAAGGGTGTATTTAGAGCCATTTTAAACCAAGGGTGGTAAATAGGGATGTTCTTAAATCAGCCTAGAGCATCTCACATTTTCTTACCTCCTTCAAGAACAGGGGTTCGATCATACCACTATAATTTTCAGCTTTGTGAGGATTATATTTTTTCCCCTCAGTTAGCACCTCTGTCAAAGCCTCCTGAAGTCAATGAAAGTCTTTTCACTGACTTCATTTGATTTTGGATCTGCTCAAATCCTTCAGCTCATGACCTGTAATGATTCCAGTAGGCTCCAGTGGAGCAGCAGCACACTGAGTACCACACCCCTACACAGCTGGACATGTTCACCTCACAGGGCATTCCCCGAGCTACTACTTGCTTTTTTCTTAAAATGTGGCAAATTTCCCACTCCAGTCACAGTGAAGAAAGTGAAGAGTCCAAAAGTAAGTTGGCACTGAATTGCTTTGATTTTCGTCTCATTCAAAGGGAGTTCCCACCAGCAGCTTAAGCAAGAATTTTGTTTTATTTGTCTTTGAAGAAAAGGAGAGCAGAGGAGGCACATTTTCCCTCCCTGGGATAAAAGGAGACTCTGGACCTCATGAAGCTGTTGAATGGATATCTCTATCCAAGCAGCACTGAAAGGATACTTGTGTGTTCAGACAGGCTGCCCAGGCTGGGCTCAGCTCCAGTTCTCTCTGCCTGGAAGCTGCCCATACCCCTTCTTGGGGCCTAGGACCTGGCATGGGTATCTCTGCTCAACACTACCAGTCATGGAGACAGCACTGCATGGACAGAAAAAGGGCAATTTTTTGCTCTGGTTGCCTGTTGAGACAGGACATGACCTCTGGAAAAGATCATGGAGAATACTTAAGGAAAAGAAACGTCTAAACCTGTCTTAAGAGGGTGTGGTAGGACTATCCATCACACAGAACACAGAGCAGAGAGGGAAAATCTCACTCTGAGCACAGACACAGACAAGTTACAGTGTCACATCAGCAGACTCACAGCAGCTCGGAGCAGGCCTGGAGGCATTCCTCTAAAATGCAACCCCCGTCCTGCCAATGTGCAGGAACAGGATGGCACCTCCAAGCAGTTGGCAGCAGAGATGAAAGAGGAAGCAGTAGGTAGGGCTTTGCATGGAAAGAAACTGGAGAAGAAGGAGCAAGAAAGAGAACAGTAGCTTGGCTGATGCAAGGAGACTGAGCAAGCTGCAGTGGGCCAGAGCTATCCTGGAGAAGTGGAAAAAAACACTTCAGGGGAGGGGAAGAGAAGGACTTGTCCATGTAAGTAGGCAAGACTTAGCCCAGTTGGTCCCTGAGCTGGTCAGGAGGGAAGGGGAAAGCAAGGAGAAGGGGGAGAGGCTTTGGCCCTGGGCTGGGTAGAGGGAAGGCACTGGAGTGAGGTGGTTAATAGACCGCACTCGGCTGCCTCACCAGGAATGGCAGTGACACCTGACTGGGAACTTGGGGAAAGAGTTGGCGGCTTATTAAAGCAGCTGGACCCCGGTTGAACCCCACGACTACACGCTAGGATTGCTGTGTGCCCCTTGATAACTCACAGCTGCTGATAAAGTCCACTGGTAATGGCTTTTTGCTAATGAGAAAAGTGCCGCTGATTATGACAAATAGCCTTGGACCAACAGGCTAAGCTGCTACATAGGCTCCCAATTGTCAGTCTGGGTGATTTTTGCATTTCATTATTTCTTTCCTGACGTCCTGGCTCCTTCTATCTTTAACGTACTCCCAGAGCCGTGTGTCACAATTTTAATAACACTTCTTTATCTCAATTTTTCCCCCCTCTCTCCATGGGAGCTGGAAACAAAAGGCTGTTACAGAAATAATGTTTAACCTCGCTCCTGTGCTGCAGGGAGAGAAACCCCACAGCTATTGTTCAAGAATTAAAAAGGCGTAAATAGGGCACACAGAGCCCACTCAACCCTTAAAGACAGACTTTTAAAAATGCCTATTATTACTAATATTTAGAGCTCTTTCGTGCACGGCTTTGAGGCCTGCCATGTTCCCTTTCTCTTATCCTGTGACAAAGGTATGGCACATATCTAAGCACCAAGAATGAAACCTTGGTGGACAGTGACACCGCCTCCCTGTTCTGAATGCCTTCTAATAATAATAATAATATTTTAAAGGGAAGAATGTAGGGGAGGTGAAGCCATCAAGGATTCAGAACAAACCTGCTATCTTATTTGCAATTTGTTACAAATCATCTTGTCTTTAAAAAAATGAAAGCTGAAGAGTATGGGATAGGCAAAGCAGAACAAAGGACAACGCAAATCCTAAGACAAGGTGTTAAAATGATGTTTTTCTGCCCTTAAGGTTACAAACCAGCAGCAAATAGTTGAAGTTCACTGAGTTCTCTCCTATTGTCACATCTCTAGAATTTGCCAAGGGTCTCTGCTTCTGAGGATATAGTACTGCCTATGGTCCCACTGCCAGATCCTTGTCCATCCATGCTGTCCATGACCTGGTGTCCTGCAAGAGGAAAAAGGGGCAAACCACAGCCCATAGAAGCACCTTGCAGTGGTTGTGGGGAAGGCAAGACTACAAGATGGATCTTGTGATGCAGGCAGTACTTGGGCAATTGGGGTTTCAGACCCTGATAGACTGCCTGTGACTGTAAAACCAAGGAGAGAGAGAAATGCTCCTGAGAGCAGAATTACAGATCAAGGGCAGATGAAGTGGGAGCACAGGTGCTCACCCCATCCTCTCTAACCACTCAGACAGTGGGGGATTTTAAAAGACTGAATGATCAGGGGAGTCTGCAAAGAATTCGGAGGTGAATCAGAGTTCAGAGCATGGGATTTAACTGTACAACTCTATGTCTATCTATCGGTGGCATTTCTCTTTGTCTGTGATTTTATAAATTGCAGCACTAGAATTGCATTTGCTTTACAGGTGTTACAGCTCCATCACATCAGTGACATTAAAATCATCTCAATTGGAAAAGAAAATTGAGCTTAAGCCTCTTAGTTCCTCTATGATATATAACATGTAACTAAAGGATTACTGCTTCCATTTTTAAGTATCTCGAGAAGTTTTGGGCTTTCTAAGCTTTGTCATCCCAAACTGAAAGTGAAGAGTGATAAGTCTTCAGTTATGCTCAACTTTCACTAATACTTCTTTACACTTTTCTTGGAAAACTTACAAATCATGAAAATAGTTAAAAATACACAAGAAAATTATAGGACCTGTTTGGAACTTATTTGCTTGAAATTTCATTAGTCAATATCCTATTTTTATAATTGCCTATAAAATGTAAGTTGAAAAAAACCTATACAAAACAGATGAAATTATTGTACTAAAGACTATCTTTGAAGTATTCTGTAACCTTGTTTATTAGAAAAATAAATGATTTCTAATGTATGACAGAGCTTTCTTTCATACTGTACAGCTTGATTATTTAAATATGGTTATTACAAAGAAGTTTGCAAACCAGCTTTATTTGCCTTACCACAGTTTCTGCTATTCCACAAGAATAATCTTGCATTATTAATTTCATCCATGAGAGGAAAGTTTACTTGATAAAAGTAACACAGCCACATAAGTTCACATAAGTCAACTGTTAAGTACTGATGCAAGATCAGAGCCAGGAAATTAATGCACAATCAATTACAAAATCACTCTCAGAGCAACAGCCAGATACTAATCACTCCCTTAGAAAAGGAGACCTTCACAAAATCCCACTGTCCCTTCAAGACCCCCTTTGGTTTGCTCTAGCTGATGACCTGCTGAAAATCACCTCCTCTCCTGGGCTCTCTAAAGCAAAACTTGAGGAATAATTCTCAGTCTGGGCATTTCTAGGATGACATTTGTGGTACTCATGCACTTCTACAGTTTTGAGTTTTACTGGATAATATTCCACCAACTCTGAATTTTCATGTCCTAAAAACAAAAGTAACAGCCAGTCTCTGATACTTTATTACAATCTTCTCCCTCTCATAGTGTCACTGGTTTCAAGTCACTTACTTGAAGAGTGGTCCTACTACACTAAATCTAAAGGGCCTGTATTAAAAAAAAATCCCTGCTGTTCCCCTCCTGCAAAACTCCAGCCTGCCTTTCTCCCTCTAAAATTTCTCCTTCCTCCATCACGTGCAAAGGCCTGGATAATGCCTGGATGCCATTTTAAGAGAAATAAATACAGCCACAACAGAGATCACACAAACTGTCTGATGGCTAGAGTTTCCAACATTTCAGTCAACATCTGTGTTGTGAGCCAAATTTTGTTACTGTTAACCTGGAAAGTTTCATTTATATAAGCAAATCAGTAAAATCCCATCAGCAGCTAGAAATTGTATCACATGCTAACCTGAACACACCTAATCCTAGCAGCAAGAACAAATAAATATTCCTAGATTCATTAATTAAACAAACAGGAATTAAAGCCTGCGATTTTCTGGGGATTTTCTGCTTTTTAACAATACTTTAAAAAAAAAAATTTATAGTCCATTTACTCTGGAGATTTTCTTGACTTGATAGATGTTTGTGTTTGGTGAAGTATTTATTCTTTCCTGTACAGAGAAAGCATTTCCCAAAATTCAGGTTTGGCTGCCATAAATGTGAGGACATTCTTTTAAGGAAATATTTATATGTTTAGGTCTATTGACCATTTATACCATTATTTAAAGGGGTCACAGAAAAGGGCAGTGGTTATTAAAATGGAGAGAGCAAGCAAAAGCAGGAGAGAGACAGAGTGAGCAAGAGGTAAGAAACTCATAATGGGATTTTTCATGTGGAACGATCATTTTATCTAATACGTCTGAAAATGTAATCCATTACTACTAATTACCATGCTGGCATTGAAATACAGGATCACACTAACTCCAGATCCAGATAGAGGCCCAAATCTCTCCATTCATTGTTTTTTCCATCCCACCTCGCCTCCCTCCCTTTCTGCTCCTCCAAGAAGAAATTCAGCCCTTCGGACATTAGTGAAGAAGGGCCCGAGGTCTCCCTATCGTCCTAAAGCAGAAGCTAAACAATATTAGCCAATCATTTTTGATAGATGAAGCATGGAAATTAGTTCCAGAGTTTAACTGATAACTGAAACCACACAGTTACATTCCATTATGGCAGCCTTAATTGATGAGCTCATTAAGCCCATTATTAGAGAAATTGATTTCAAATAGGCACTTAAAACTGGCTGGCAAAAGAAAAAGGTGAAGAGATACCGTACAATGTGAAGAAAGTAACTAAAATACATAATGAAGCAAGTAATTTTATAGGTTTGTTTAATGAAAGCCTCAAGAGCATATTAGTTGCTGTGTGGATTTTAAACACTCATTTTATGTACTAATAAAGCTCCCGTCCATTATGGGAGTTCTGAATGCCTCCAATCTTTAATGCAGCTCTGCTACTAATTAATTAATTAACCCCAGCTGAAGCAATCAATTAGTCATGCAGAATCGACACTTTAAAGGTCTGCCAGGTAGCACTGGGTACCAGCGCAGAACAGTGGAAGCAAAGTTTCTTTTTAATTATTTTTTTATTGCTTTCAGCAGAACAGGAAAAAACAAATAGGGCTAAAATTTAAAAGCTGCATTAGCTGCATAGTAAAAATGAGTGATTAACACCCTGACCTTACATTATTTCAGAGGATAAAGCAGTGGAACAACATTTAGAGATGGATTCAGATTGGAGATGCACAAACCAGACAGTTAATTTTTAATATGTTCATCTCGAGCAGCCGCTGCTGCTAAGATTAAATGCAGATGGCTGCAAGTTTCTGGGCAATGCTTGGAAGTCCATTTTCACACCTGGGATCTGGGAAAGTAAGCACATGTAGTAAAGTTAGTAATAATAAATCCTCCAGAAGCAAATCTTCATTTTATAGTACTTATTTGTGAAAACAACAGCAGAAAAAACAAGCCCCTTGATATTAACCCCTCTTGTGTCTCTTTATTTCCTCCATTTACTTTCTCTTGAATGCTAAAATGCAGGGCCTTTATCCAAAGGGCACCATATAAATGGCCTTTCATTAAACAAAGCTCATCAGCCATGACCGATTAACCTCAGTTGTAAAGTGAGATTGCTGTCTACGTGAGCTTAAGCGTGGATGAGCTGCTTTGCTGGAAGACTGAACTCACGATCTTTCCACTGGGGTGAGTTTGGAGGAAAATCACAGGCGATTTCACTGAGGAGAGTTAAAAAATGGAGCGAATCAGATTGTATTTCTTCTCTCAAGGATCTATTACTACTACTATTATTATGATTGTTTTTAGCAATAGTAATAATCTTTTCGAACCCCAGAGTTTGGTCAGCTTGCTGGTACTGTGCTGAGGACTCCTGGCAGAAGGTCTCTTGGTGATGTTTGGGTCAGCAGAAGAACAGACTGAAGTTCATCACCAATAAATGCAGGGACATGGAATTTTTGCTTTGGCCTCGGGACCACATTTATTTATTAATTATCTTCAAGCCAGCTCCAAAAGGCTGTTGACTGGAAAGACAACTGACAGTGGCCATGTCCAACATAGCAATCTGCCTTTTCACCACACATTTTACAGCTGCTTAACCCTAGTAACCTGTGGGCTCAGCAAAAATCTGCACTTCTAAATGTCTTACCTTCCATGGCATTTGGAGACTGGTTAAAAAAAAGTACCTGCAATAATGAATCTCTTCTCATACTTGGCACTTCTTATTCAGTGTGGGTCCTTTCGAGATCAAATTTTGAGGTGCCCATGCTCTCCCTATGCCTTGCTCCAGGAAATTACAGGTCCTGTCCAAGAGCTAGCCTGTGTACTAAGGCCTGGAAATCCTTTAGGCACTGCAACATCTAAGCATAAATATCCAAGTCCTTTATTGTGTCTTGGGTTTCATTCACAGACTTGGCCCATATGGCAAAAAAAAATTGCTGGTGACACAAAGTTGGGAAAACTATTCAAATTGAGAAAGTCTGGAATATCATAAAGAGGTCTGCCTGAAACCATCCAGAATGCACTGCTGTGATCCAGAATTTCTACTACAAAAAGGAAAATCCTCTAATGGAATCAAGGCAGGACCTGAAGGAAATAACCTGAAGGAAAATTAGTCCCATCATGATTGACACCGCAAGCGTCCATGCCAGCTCTTATGATTTGCTAATCAAAGCAGATTTGATTCTAGACGGCATCAGACAATGTATTTTTAATCAGAACTAAGGAAATATTGGACGTATGGACCCAGCACCAGACTTTACAATAAAGAAAGGAATATTATTCCTAAAACCACATCCAGGGAAAGACGAATTCACACTGAACTGAGGCAGACAAAAGTTATGAAGGTGCCTTGAGAAATGGAGGCCTTTCTTTTTAA
The DNA here is from genome assembly GCA_038380795.1 of Pyrocephalus nanus. NCBI lineage: Eukaryota > Metazoa > Chordata > Aves > Passeriformes > Tyrannidae > Pyrocephalus > Pyrocephalus nanus. Next base: position 66,902,802 of record CM076264.1, read on the forward strand.
GAGTTTTGCTTAGCCTAGCAAAATGAAGGCAGATATGTGATATAGTTCTCCCTATAAATATATCAAAAGGAGCATCTTCTCCAGCAGGTAAAAAATCTATTTAGGCTAAAGGGTAAGGTTGGCACAACAGCGAATGCACATGAATAAATAATATTCAAATAATACACTTCAACTTGGCTATAAATTTAGACTGAAAATTAGAAGAAATTTACCATCAGAGGCCTGAGATTTGAGAATAGTCCTCAAGTGGGTAAAGTCAGAGAAGGGAATCTAAAGGATTTCAGAAGGCACAGTTATTTATGACAGTCTGTGATAAAGACTATATGACTTGTTGACTTTGCTATGCCTCAGAATGGATCCCCTTTCCTTGCTTTTGGAGGTCAAGCTTGCTGCAAGAACCATCCAGGTGGGGTTTGGCATGTGCATATGTAGGCACTGAAAACCATAAGCCAAAGGGACCTACTTCTGTTGTTTAGAACACTATCAAACATTTGTGTGACAGCAACCAGAGGTGCATCCCTCTTTTTAGCTCCTGCTGTCCAGTCCAACTCAGTGCAAAATCAGTGCCATTCCCTTGCTGAATTTATAGCAACGACTGATGCTGAACTTTACCTTCGTGGCTGTGTGAGAAAAGCAAGATGTTCCATCTTCTCTCTTGAATGACAGGAGGCCTGGGATGTGCAGCATTTATTTTGCTGCTAAGCAATGCAAGGAATACAGCTGACATCAAATGTGGATGCACTTGTGACCAACTCACACTCACACGTCTTCCTCAGGCAGAGAACAGCTTTCATCACACAGTCCAAATGACCTGCTACTCTTGTTAGCATGGCAGGATCAGTGAAGATGCAGAACATCAAGCTGAATTCTGTCTGACTTCTGTGTCACCAGCAAAACAGTGAGTGATCAGACTGTACTGTCTTCCTTACTGAGGTATTTGAGCACAAAAAAGAGCTGTAAGCGTGAGTTTGAGTTCCACAGTGCAGTAAACATCTTTGAAGTTAGAATAAGTCATATTTTGATTTATATATTTGGCCTACACATTAGGCCTGGAAGTCTGGGTGGGCAGCTAAATTTCAAGCCATTTTATTTTCAAGCCATTTATTACATTTACACAATTGCATGTAGTACAAGAAAATACTTAGGATTCTTCCTTTTTCTGTATTTGCTCTGTAGATTAGGGTATTACTGTTTTATTTGCCATTGGTGCTTTTTTGTCCTGCTTTCTCTTTCTGTGGATTCAAACCAGGTGATTCCCCAAAGTCCATGTTGCTTTTGGGCCAGACAGAAAAGTATGGACAGCACAAAAGGACCAGAGAATTTCAGTTATTGTGCACATTCCACCCTTAGACTGGATGGACAAAGTTGGGGATGGGTTATAAAAACACTTGCAATTTGAGTGACAGCAGAGATCTGGTTACTGCAATGGTACAGTCAAACTGATAAGATCACCAACTCCTACAGGTTCAATTCTATGGAAGCTGGATGATTCAGATGCCAAATCCACACAGGTTCAAGATCCCTTACTACTTATAAAAATGGTGCTAATAACTGAAACTTCACAAATCAGACATATGCAAATAGGAAAACATCCTCAACACAGGACCAGAAGATCCTTCCCACGCTACCCCAAAGCAGTCCCCTGTGTGTTCACAGCCTAAGGAAACTCATTCAAGATGTGCAGATTTCCAAAGGAAAACACAAATGTGAGCTGTCAGTAATTAACCAGTTCTTCCCAGACTAGGACTGTGCAGACAGTTGCCCACATGGTACCTGCATGGACTTTATTCTGCACTACTGAAAAACTAGACCTGTGCTACAATTTCCAGCTTTGTTTCCCAGAACTCCAAGTAAAAGTATTATCAGTTTACCCTTTTAACTTATTTTTCATCTAACAAAATAATTAGTTTAATTCGGAGCACCCTGTTTTCCACTCTGTTATTGCAAAAACTATTGTTTTGCTAAGGCTGAGACTTTTTTAACCTAGAAGCTGTGATTATGTCCAAAATAAGGCGTAAAATTTAGACAAGTTGAGACTAGAATGAACAAAAAGTGGCACTTTAGGGAGGGGATAATGAAGGGCAAATGAGAATCACAGCCATAAAGACACTGGTAGAATAAAGGTGGTCTGTGAGGGCTCACTTTGCACTCAAATTCTGTAGGAGCACTTGCATTCCAAGTGAAAACTTCTTGGAGCAGACATAGAACAGATCAGGTGAAGGATAGTAAGTCTGAAACCACTACATCAGAAATTGGCATATGCTTATATCCCCAGATTAAATGAATCTAAATAACTGCTCATGCTAGTCTTGATGTCTCTAAGGGAGAAACAGAAGACAAAGCAAAGGCTATAAGCAAAATTAAAAAGTAGAGACAAGTGAGTATAAAAGCACGTATTACAAACAAAAAGGAGGCATGATGCCAAACACAGGACAAACATCACCAAATCTTATCAGGGACTGATTAATGCCTGATTCATTCAAATCCTTCATCTGTGAGAAACCACTGGGGATATGAATCCAAGCAGATTGGAATTAGTTGAAATATTAGCTTGAATACAACAGTATAAAACCTCGAAACATCACTCTGGTAAACAGGCTTTGTATACCAGGGCTGATTGCAAGCTGCTTGCTCATACAATGCAGAGAATGAAGCCTAAGACAATCATGTTTTTGATTTCATGCAAGTTTTAAGCTTGTGTAATTCCAACGGCTGATCCAGAGTACACAGACAGAATAATTGCAGTTTGAAAAAGAAGAGAAAATTACTTCTCCTCTGTTAAAATGTTCTTGTTTCATCATCCCATTCCTTACATTTGATATTAGATATTCAATAGTAATGTTGGAATATTTCCTTTCTCAGCTGATTTCAAAGTGCAAATGGATCTAATTTCGATTTTATGTTTCAGATACCACAGGACTGCATCCAGTGCTGACCACTGTCCCACCAACAGCTCTCCGTCCTGAGCTGCTTGCCCATGCTCTTTGTTGTGAACTTCTTCAGCCCCTAGAGGAGCAACTTCAACACATGACATAGTTAATCAGCATTTATTTACAGAATTCAGTTCTAAATTAAAGGAAAAAAAAAATCTCAGTACTGAGCCAGCTAAGCCCCATTCTGACCCAGGAGAAATTCCATCTGTACATCCAAGGGACACACACATACCAGGCACAATATCTACATGTCTTTTAAATCCCTCCAGAAATACCAACTCCATCACTTCCCTGGGCAGCCTGTTCTGATGCTTCTCATTTCACATTTCTTCAATGAAGAATTTTTTCCTAATATCTAATCTAAACTTCTCTGCCAATCTGACAATCACTGCCCTGGTCCCCCTGGCCACACTGTTGCTGACAAAGGCCAGGATGCCATTGGCCTTCTTGGCCACCTTGGCACATGCTGGCTCTTGTTCAGCTGCTGTTGACCCTCAAGTCCTTTTCCACTGGGCAATTTTCCAGGCACTCTGTTCCCAGCCTGTAGCACTGCCTGGGGTTGTTGGGATCCAAGGGCAGGACTGGTGCTTTGCATTGTTGAATCTCATTCCTTTGGCCTCGGCCCATTGTTCCAGCCTGTCCAGATCCCTCTTCAGAGCCCTCCTGCTCTCCAGCAGGGCTCCACTAACACTCCTGCACAACTTGTCTTCAGACTGACTGCCTTTGATCCCCCCATCCAGATCATCGATACAGATATTAAACAGAACCAGCCCCAATACTGATCCCTGAGGGACACCACTGGTGACTGATCACCAGCTGGATGTAACTCCATTCCCCACCACTCTCTGGGCCTGGCCATCCAGATAGTTTTTGGTCAGTGAACAGTGCACCCATCCAAGCCAGGAGCAGCCAGTTTCTCCAGGAGAGTGCTGTGGGAAACGGTGTCAAAGGCTTTACTGAAGTCCAGACAGATAAGATCTACAGCCTTTCCCTCATCCACTAAGCGGGTCACCCTGTCATAGAAGGAGATCAAGTTGGTCAAGCAGGAACCCCTTTTCATAAACTGATGCTGGCTGGGCCTGATCCCCTGGCTGTCCTGTACAGGCTCTAGATGGCACTCGTGGGAATCTTCTCCATGAACTTCCCTGAAACCGAGGTCAGACTGACAGGCCTGTAATTCCCCAGATCCTCCCTCTGGCCCTTCGTGTGGATGGATGTCACACTGGCCAACCTCCAGTCACCTGGGACCTCCCCACTGAGCCAGGACTGCTAGACTCATACTGGTTGCTGACCATTTCCCTTTGGATTATGGGGATTATTTCTGATTTGGAGGCCTTTCCCCCCGAAGCTGTTGAGAGCAATTTCTCACCGTGAGGAGTAATAAACCAGTCCTGTCTCTGCTTTGTGAAAACCACAATAACAGGCACTCTTGGTCTGAATTTCTCTTGCCCCTTATCTCTGTATGTCCCCAAGCTTACAGCTTCACATGGTAGAAAGGCAAATCAGGGAGTTCATAAGCTTAATAACCACTTGACTTTCACAAATACTTTCTGCTACAAGATGCTGAACAATTTAAAAATGTTCCAGTATTTATATAGCATCCCAGATTAAATAACTGTTGTCATTTTCTGCCTTCATTGTTCTCATAGTCAATTCAATTGAAAATAGGCCCATTAAAAGTATTCATTTGTAAAATATTGCACTATAGCTATTTTTTTTTTATTTAGCAGTTCTGAAAACACCTACCAAGTGATTGCCATTTAAAACCCACTTAAAGGCCAATTTACACAACATTTGTGCTTGTGTAAATAAGGTTTGCTGTTATGCTAATGTGCAATTGCACCACTTGTGCTGTTTTGAAGGATAATTCACAATTTTAAATTGTGCTGGATGACAGAAGAACTCAAGGGTGTTTTAATCGCAGCTTTTGTTAGCATTAATCAGATGTAAAAGCACATACTGTTTTGTCTGCTGCTGAGAAGTAGGCAGTGCAGAGACAAATGACTGAAAGGAGATTTACAGTTTTTCTACTTCAGATTTCCAATTAAACCCTGGATATTTAGTTAATACTCTCAGCTAGAAGTCTCATGATGGAGACAATCCACAGGAAGATCTATGGCACTGTTGAAAAAACCCAAAACCAACAAGAAAAAAAACCAGAAGCCAAACTATAAAAAACAACCTTCACAAATTTGCTAACAATAGTGTTTTTATTTCAAATAACTGTAATTTTTCCTCTGGGCATTGCTGCAGATTATGCATTTTCCTTCATGATTTTTTAATGAAGGACTAATTTACCTATTGTCCAAGTGCATTATAGACTGTAAGTATGATTATTTAATTCAGCACAAAATCCAGCATGTCAAGATTAATTCATATTTACTAAATGTTTATAAATTAGGTATCTAAATCTTCATGGATGAATGCCAACTTGTACTAAGACTTATTTCTTTTCTTCATAGATATTTCTGTAAGTGTTTATAGCCATACTGAAGAACTAGAAAGAACTGATGGCAACAATATATTTACAAATCATGTGCTAAGACTATACAAACTCTATAAAACAGGATTTTTTTTTAATTATAGGCATATACGGCGGCAAAATAGGAACCTAGTGCATGTCAGCAGTAGCTATTGGGTACTGCAATACAAATAAATACTAATAATGGGTGTACATTAGTGTACAATCATATAAAGCTTGGAATAAATATAGTAGTAACATTCCTCTGCTCCCACTCATTTGAGAGCCAATCTGCATACTGTTTTCCCTTCAGAAACACTTCCACAATGTGTTTAACCCAACCTCTGCATTGGACTGAGTTTTAAAATGCCCTTAAAGGGCTTCTGGTCTGCTGGTCCCACCAGATGCTGTTCAGAAATTCCTTTGAGCCCAACAAGCTCTTAGTTACATTCATATTTCATTCCCTGGCACAACACCCTATAATCACTGTGTATTTAACAATTTAAATATATTGCAAGTATAACGGACTAACACTTAAAAAGTATTTGCTGGGCTTTTTATTCTAGCTATCCCTCCTCCAAAAATCCTTAACTATCCCCTCCTCTTTATTTTGTTGCTGGTTCATTCTTTGGCAGTTGCTGGTCTTATCCAAGCAGCTCTTCTCAAACTGTTCGGTTCCTCCAAGCAGGACCCCAGGCTGGCATTCACAACAGTGATCAGACATATTCCTGTCCTCTTTTGGCCTTGAAAGCTGTCAATCTATGTGGCTCTAAAGCACTCATTGCACCATTTGTGCTATGATGACGAAACCCCACAGGACACTCTACCATCAAATCTCTCTCTCCTTGCGAAGATCTTGTCTCAACCATCATGGAAATGTATAGAATTTTTTAGGTTGGAAAAGACCTCTAGGATCATCCAGTCCAACCATTAACCCAGCACTGCCAAGCTCACCACTAAACCCACATCTAAATGCCACATCTACGTGTTTTTTGAGCACTACCAGGGATAGCAATTTCCCCTATACATCCTGTTCCACTGCTTGACCACCCTTTCTATGAAGAAATTTTTCCTCATACCTAAGCTGAACTTCCTCTGCCGCAACTTGAGGCCATTTCCTTCTGTCCTATCACTTGTTACCTGGGAGAAGAGACCAACCTCCACCTTGCTACAACTTTCTTACAGGTAGAAGCAGCATGGCTTGCAAAAACGGTATTTTTACCATCTAACACACTGCAGGGTCCATACAGTGGGAATGAGTGATGAGTGGGAAGCAGCTGGGAAGCAGTTGGAGAGCCTCACACCAAAACTCATCTACAGTGTAGCACTGTGATTTTCAGGCAATGTGCTATCGTATGCCTCATGCATACAATGCTGCAAGTTATCCTAACAGAAGGTTTAGGCAAGCTGACTTTTATTGCTGACAAATTGAGGCTCAAGAACATGCTGCAGTGCAATGGATGGCACGGAGCTGGTCATCTGTCAGACAGGATCTTGGCTCAGACTTATTAATATTCATGGTTAGAAGGCTTCCTTGGATGTATGTGCCTCTTCAATGCATTCATTCCAGCTTGATATTAACACTTGAAATCATGATTTTTAGCAGTGTGACTATAAAATAAATTTCCATGCAAACCTTCCTTGCAACAATGAAGTGTGTGTTCCTTAACATAGCTCCTTGCTGATAGTAGATTTAATTACCCACCTCTTATGGAAAACCAGGGAGAATATAGGTATAAATTGTCACTTTCTGAAGGGAGGAGGTAGGTCTCAGTGCTGTTAGAAGCTGTCCTCAGCACTAAAAATATCTTCCATTTTTCCCTGCAATGCTGTTTCCATGTTTCCTCTGCTCCGTTCCCCCTTTAGCTAAGGTATCTCACAGCAGACAGGCAGAGCTGTCACCCCATGCACACAGGAATAGAAGGCCCAAGGCAGTATGGCCAATGCAGGATGGGCATGGAAGATGTGGAAGATCTGTTCAACCTCTTGGAGTTGGAACAACCAAGTCCTCAACTCATTTAGAGCTGTTTGTGTGGCACTTCCATGTCCTAAACTTTGCTGTCCCTGAGAAAGGACTGGACCTCATGAGAGTGATAAAAGGCTCAGCCAGCCTTTTGAAGCATCTCAGACACTATAGGGTTGAAACACTTTAAAAACCTCCCTTGACAATATATTAAACTATTTCTGTCAGTGCCTCTACAGCTCATCTGATAGATACTAATGGCTTCAAGCAACAGTCCTATTTAGCATGATTATTGTTTTCATTTTTTAAAATGCACTCCATGCTCAGTTAGTGCTAGACACACCTTCATTACTCCTATCTGTTTGGAGAATCACAGCCTCCAGACTGACATATGAGACATCTCAGGATGGCTGAAAAGCAGTTCATTACATGAATATATCACATATCCTGGTAACATCAATTGCAGTAACAATTCTTAATGCAACTAATAAGGTGTTAAAAGTCTCTACAGTTTTTTTGGTTATCTGACTTGTTTAAGATACCAAGCTGGGTTTTCATCACTTCTCAATTGGAAGGTTTAGCAGATTTAGTTTTTGTTAAAAATATATATATTCTCTAGGTATGCATTTTTTTCAGAGATTCCTTTACCTTTATAAAGCAAAGTGAAGAGTGCTCAGGAATTACTGAGTACAAAATGATGTGCCAGTTGTAGTGAATACAGATTGCCAGGCACTTTCTTGATCATTGACAGCTGTGGAAGTTTATGTTACAATCCTACAAACAAAGAAAAATCTGGACTACTTTCTTCTCGATGTCAAGATCAGTTTAAAGGAGTAGCCATTTGTTACATGAGGTGCAGACAACAGAATAAATCTAGCACTAAAGAATAACCATTCCAACACTCTAAAGTACTCTTACCCAATAATACCCCTTCTGGAAGGCAAGACTCATGTACTATCACTTTCTATAGATTTCAGAATATAGAATCTAGGTCAGAAGTGCTAGACTCTGGAGAGGAATGAATTCTAGTTTAAATTATGTCAGACAATAATCTAAAGTAACACCCCTCCACCCCATGCACAGCAGATTTTCCATACACAAATATTAAAGAAAAGGTCTACTTACAACACAATTACATTCAGTCCATAAGAGCTCAGGAGTCTGCTGGGTCCTGCTCTGACCCAGTCTGTGCCTTCGTCTGCTCAAACACACCTTTTGATGGCTGACTTCAGATCCTGAAAGCAGGAAACAAATTTCCATGTGCATACATTATCAAACTTTTACTCATGAAGTTCATTCAGATGGACTGATCCAGTGTTAACAACCTGTTTCCCTCTCCCTTTCACCTCTGCTTTATGTTTCTCACCAGTCCTTCTTATGAGATGAGGAATAAAAAAAAAAAAAAATACAGGGAGTTAAAGAAATACATTTCAGAAATAACAGAGATCAATTTAATTCCGCTCCTGTAAGAAACAGAATTACAGTGGACTTTCATATTAACTTACCATGACTGTGAGACACTCTGGCTTATGACCTCAGTCCAGCTGCTTTTGGGACATGCAGTCTGTAGAAGTTCTGATCTTCTGTTCCTCAGCATCAGACCTATATTCCAACAAGGACATAACCAGCTTCAGGTGATTTTAAGTTCTTTACTCATGGATGGAAGCTGTGTTCACGTATGTTATGGAGACCCCAGGGCATGATAAGTCATCCACACAGATCGGACTACTATATACTCAGCACTCAATACCCTAGATAGCACTCCTTTGCTCTCTGGTTTTCTTCCCTTGCCAATCTCTTCCCTCTGCACTTCTCTCCTGCCTGGGTTTTTGAGCTTGTCTAGGTGAGGACGTTCTGTGGGGTTCACTAAATTTGTTCAGATGAAGTTACCATATCTCCATACATAGTCTTTTTGGGGAAAAAAAATATAGCTGGTGAGTTATGCTGCAGAAAAGTCACCTTCCTGGGCAAAGCCACCTCTCTTCTCCTGAAGACCTATGGGGCTTTGCTTCTTGCAGCTGCCTTTCTGGCACTGGGCTTACCTGCTGCCTGGTTTCCCACAGCAGCTTGTCTGGGTACCTTTCTGCTTTCCCTTGTCCATGATCTCTCTGGTCTCTGTTGTCCTCTTGGCAGAATTCCAAGCTATGGGGGATAGATCACTTTTTCAGATGTGGAGCTATTGAGTCCTTCTGGAATTGCATCGCAACAGGTGGTTCACCACAGCAGGATACACCAGACTAGTGTCTTTTTGTTTACAACAAGCCTGGAAATGCTACTTTTTGGAGATGTACCAGTAGACAGGACAAGCTAAGTCTACACATTCATTAGACCTTCTCTCCTCTTCTGTCTGTATTTCCATTCCTGATGCAGCTTCATGAATCCAGTGGATCCAAGCCCCATCTAATTTGTGGCACTCTCAACCACGTGATGGAAGAGAAGCCATGTGGCTGTACAGCCACACTTTCTATATCATTGCTACATCTGAACTAGGTTAATGCTGGCTGTATCAACGGGTGGTGGACAGATTTGATGTTCCCCAGTGAAAGTGGCAGATGTGGAGAATTCATAGCTGAGTTTCATTGTAATGGGCAGCCTGCAGATATGTCACATTGTCCCAGCTGGCCTCCAGTTTTGCACCTGAAGTAGTTGCATTTCCCATTTTCAGAAACACTTGGTCCCCAGAGGTCAACAGGCATTGTTCAGGGGCACACAATAGCACACGGACTGATCCAGCCACTTTGGAGTGATCCCAAGAGACAGCAGCTCAGCCTCAGGAGGGACAACTGCTCTTTTTCTCCATCCTGTGATCAAGCATAGTAATTTTGCTTAAACATGATGTTTATGGTGCCATTCTGCATTGGGAAAAAAAATGGAGAAACCTAACAATCATGCCTATGGCATATTTTGAATAGCTTTCTAGTCTTAATCTATTTTATTCCTACTTTTTCCCTGAGAGCAATCACCAGGAGTATCAATGACCAAAAAAAGCCTGAAGAATCAAATATTAAAGGACCTGCTGATGGCAGGACTGAGGATGTCATTGGGGCCACTTTCCCTATATATCTCATTGTATCTATTCTGACAGCAAAAAAGAGACTTACAGTTTCCAGACAGTCAGTACAGTGCATTACAGAAACATTACATTCCTTTAAAAAATAAAAATCTCAGTGGCTGAGTTATAAACTCCTCAATGATAATCGTAATGGAAACATTTCTGTGTCCCTACAGCCATAATAGGATTCCAGCAGTAATCCTACACTGTTTATGGTGGTGATATTTTAAATAATACATTCCATATCTTTTACTTTTCCCCTTTTTTTCATGGTGCTGTACACACTTGGCATCCTTTCAATGACAAACACTGAGCAAAGTGCACCAATAAATTATTTCCTCTTTGAATCCTTTTACCAAAGGAAAAAAAAATCTATGTGCACACACAGCACCTTGAGTCCAGCTAGTTAATCAGCTGCATTATTATTACCACCCACCTCCTCCTGTTAAAAAAGCCAGATTTTTCTACCATTTGTGCTGCTTTTAATCCATAGGAAGTCAATTTTCCACTCATATATTAGTTTATTTTATATTTTCAAATTGATTCTACTATACATTGATTTCCTGTTGTGTGTATTGTATCCTGAGCTAGGATTATACATTTAGTAGAAGTGGATATTCCTGCCACATAAAGGTTGCTGCAGCTCTATAGGACCCTTATCTTGAAAAGGGAGAGTCCAATTTTATTGAAACAGCTAAAATCCCACTTAATTGAATTTTTTTTTTTCTAAGATGTACAAGCTTAGAGACTTTTGGTTTCCAATTCAACTTCAGCTTCGCGGTGTTTAAATTTCCAAACCCATAAAGACCGTTATGAAAAAGAACTTACAAATATTGTATTTCTGATATGGTGAATTACTGGAGAAGCTCAAGGTAAGAAGCAGTGAAATATCAATACTTTGTAGAACATCTTTTGATCATGCTGGCTTTTCATGGCCTGTTTAACACATTCCTATGGAAAAAGATCGTGTTTGAACCCACATTTTACAATGTTAGAGTCCTGAAACGCTGCAGAGTAGAATTAGGGCTGTGCACTGGAACACAAAAAAAAACATGCTGCATGACAACATTTGATGCAAGAAGATGAGGCAACAAGAAATCCTAGTTCTGGGGTTAAATTTTTGGCTCAGCTCACAGCCACTGGTGTTTTATGCTCAATTTGAGGGAGTTTCAGTTCCAAGGGCAACACATTTTTTTTCCTGATTAGACTGCTGCTTAGATTTAAGTTTTAGAAATCATGTCCTTGGCTTTCCTTAGTCCTTAAGTAAAAAATAGGCTTCAGAGAGTCTTTTTCTTTTGTTTCAAAGAAAAGTTACACCTCAGAGGAAGCTGCTCACCTCTCTAGTCTGACTCCTGAGCTCCGTTCTGCAAAAAACCTTTTAAGATGAGCACATAGTTTGTATGTAGAACACCAGGGCTGGCTGGAAGCAGGGATAGAGAGATAGAACTAAGTAACAAAAGTAATACTTGGATTTTAATCAAATTATTTTTGCAAATCCACAGGGTTGGTTGA
>CM076264.1:66919722-67049722 GCA_038380795.1 Pyrocephalus nanus
AGCAGGTCAAGAGTGCTTGCCTTATAAGCTCTGGTTTGGGTGAAGTATGCCAGCAGCTCAAAGCAGAATAATTTTGTTACTGATCTTATAGCTCAGGTTTGATTACATACAAGTAGGAGGGAAAGAAATGATCATCAATTTTTAATATTACAAGGAATCAAAATCAATTTTCTTTCACATTTTTCTTTTGCAGTACACATTCTGCCTAAAGATGGGTTTAATCAATTTTTTAAACAAGCAAGACTACTTCAGGTATAGTGCTACCCAGTGATTAATTTGGAGCTTTTAATGATACAGTTATCAGTCATGAAATTCCCATCATCACACTCATGTGCTTCAGCCATGGCCTGGCAAGTAAGCCCAAGGAAATGAGGGGGTATTTCAGAGTTTTGTTTCTTATGTGATAGTCACAGAGGTTGTCTGGGATGGAATATACGACATAAACAACAGCCCAAGGGATTGTATTGAAATTATTAAGTTGCTTTTCAGATTCCCAGTTGAACAACCACTACCTATCACAACGAGCAGAGCAGTAACCACTCATGGCTGCGCTTGAGCTGATCCTTTCAAAGCAAAATGCACAATACTGAATTCTTGAGACACCTGACCTGCCAGCCATGGAAAACTGGCCATGACCCAGCACTCACAGAAGTCACAATGCCTTCAAGTGTAAATTGTGAAGATTTTGTAAAAACTGCAAATCACAGGAACCATGAAGCCCACTCTTGCCTTTCAGAATGCTTTTCTGCACGCAGTTCCTGCAGAGGTTTCCTTTTCCTTTTCAGATATTTATTAGTCAGTAAAAATACTGCCAAAAAAAGTGAGCAAAGTAATTAAAAGTAATCACTGGTAAAGCCCAACTGCTTCAAGTATACAATTCTGTTACAAAAGATTCCATATCTAGATATCTCAAAATAATTTAAAAAAAATTGTATTGTCTGAAATATATAGGTCAATGTAGGAATAGTACTTTTTAATCTAGAAGTAGTCATGGGTGATTTTCTACAGCTGACATGTAGCACTACATCCCAGCAAAACAATTACTTAAATTGTTTTCTTAATGGTGAATATTGTTGTGGGATGTTCTTCTGCATGTTATGGAAATAAAACTATTTTCCAGATCTCCCAGACTGTAGCATTCCCCAGCACAGGATTTCAGCATTGACTATTCCATCACATCTTTGCATGCAGAACTACTGCAGCCAAGAAGATTTCTTCCTGTAATCCTAACTGGCAAATCTTGATTTAACTGCAAATGTAGCAGTTATATGTGCAAAGTGGCTAAACAAACATTAAAAAATTAATAAATAAACCAGCGATAACATCCCAGCACACAAATCAGAGCACAGTATTTTAAATCATATGCATGCAGTCAGAAAAACAAAACTATAGCTAAATTCTGTAACTTGTCCTTCCCACAGCAATAATAGTAAAACTGGAGCAGTGTAGTCTGACTGAAGATCTGCCTTTAGATAAAGCCAGTTCCAAATGTTATTGAAACCAACACCATTCATTTCCCTAGTCTGAACTGCTCATGGGCCTTCCTTCATTTACAGCATCCTGAGACTTGTTTGGCACCATTGAAGTCAAAGGTGTAACTCTTGATTTCTGATGATTCAATATGTAAAATTCAGTAATTAGCCTTAGGGTGTTTGTTAAAATATTAGTGGCACCTGTACTCATTATAGCAACTGCAAAGAGACAGAGTGAGATAATTTCATTTGTAGGAGTTTAATATATCAGAGTCAAGCCCAGACTTTCTTTCAAAATATTTTTAACTTGATCTCACTATGTTAACTTCTTCAGGCTGTTCCTTATGGACATGACGTAACACAAATCGAGAAATGAGCCTTATATATATGCTGCCAATCCACAGAGTAATATTTATTCTACATTCTTTTAACCAGAATTTATAATTTGCACAGAGGTCACTCAGAGGGCTGAGGCTTTGCTTGTGGGAACCAGTGCAGCTCCACTGGCCTGTGACAGACACTGAGCCTGAGTGCCAAAGAAAGGCATTTCTATGAATTGGAAACTAAAGGGTTTTACCAAGAGCAGAAATTAATAAATACCCACTTCTTCTCTTCCCTCCATCTTCCAAAATCAGTTTAAAAATTGAGCTTCCTTTTCCATTCATCCTGGCATTCCGTATTTTACCCTCCTGCTGGTATTATGGATGGCACGTCACATACTGGCAAGGCTACACCTGCAAGGGAAGGAATGAAGACTGATACAATCTACTCCAGGTTCTGCAGTGTCAGGACACTTATCAATCTGTAAAATGCAAGGGCAAGATTTAGGGTTTATTAAAAAAAAAAAAAAAGGAACAGGAAAAAAGTAGAATACTGAGCGAAAAGATATTTTTGCAGACTTGTGTGGAGGTTTATGAGGATGCCAGGAAGAGCACAACACTGTTATTGGGAACACACATGGCTATTGACATGCATGAATCTCAGCTTATACTGTGGACATCAGTGAATTACATTCTGCATTCTGCAAAAAGACTTGCTGCTGTAATTTTTTTATGAAGGTTCAGGCCAACATCTTATAACTCCCTTATGAAGCACGGAAAATATAAGGTGCTCACTGATGAACACACAAAGACCAAGGAATTTATTTTTGGTGTCTTTTTTTACACAGTCCCATGTCTCAGTTAAGGAGTAAGACAGCTTACGGATAGGCTACTACCTTTCAGCTTTTTCTTTTAGCTTGAGAACAGTAATTTAAACTGGGGAAAGGGAGCCATGATATTTTTCTGGAAATAGCCTGAAAGTTCAATTAAAAGCTGAATTTTTAAATGATCTGATCCTGGCTGTTCTTACTGGTTGTTGAGTCTACAATATTCCCTTCCCTTCTGAGACCCATGTGTTGGGTCTACAGTTTGCTGCAATCACATACATGCAAACCACTCAAAGCTCATGTATTGCAGGAAAACCAATAGACACTTATCACCTCCTCCCAGGAACCTCTCCAGACTGAGTTCTTCCAGCCATCTTTAATGGAAGCATTTTCTATTATAGCTGGAAGACTCAGACAGGCATTTTGTACCATTAAGAATGGAATTCCCAGCAGAAACTCTCATTTTCTCCTCAAGCCTTTTGTCAACCAAGTAGAGAAATCAATAAATTCTGAAAATAAAAAGGAAAAGCATTAAGCAGAGTTCTAACTCTGGAAAGGAAGGACCACAAGAAAATCCCATGAGCTCTACCAAGCTCTTCATGTCAGGGTTGCTCCAGATGCTGTCATTGTGGCCAACTCTTAAAACTAACACTAGTGAATTAGTGATTAGGCCCAAATTCACCTGAGCTGTCCATAAACTGTGTCCATTTGCTGCTGCTGTACAGAGTCTGCCTAAGACATTCTCAAGCCTCTCACACAAGGATCTGGCAGCTGGTACCTAACACTTCACCTGATATTGCAACCACTTAAAGATGTGAGATTCATGTCCTGCTCACAAGGTTGTCTTGCCCTTTATTTGCATGAAAGGACAAACCTGTGGCTACTGCCCAGGGAAGAAAAACAGTGCTTGCTGGCCTACATCCTTTAAGGTATCTTACCTGAAAAACAACTAATGAACGAGAGGAAACACAATGATGTTCTCTTTCAAGCCATCTGGATTCTTTAGAATATCTTCTATTAAGAACTCCCTGCTCCGCACAATGCTCTGTTTATCTGTTTGAGCAGATAGAATATATGTATTTTACCAGGCAATTCACAAAGCCCTTTTAATGGCAGAATGTAATTTCTGAGCACTAGAAAAATGAAAGTGAAAGGTCTATGAATTATTACAAACCTCTGGCCAGGCAGCAGTGCCCTGAACTGTAAAGGCTTTTTTCTTGTGTTTAAGTTACCATGGAAGATGAAATAGTCACACAGATGTACTGGCCAGTAGAAACGGGTATTGCTGGCTGTGTATCATCTATAAATACTTTTTTTTTTTCTGATTTATAACCTATCTCCACTTCATAAATGGAAAAAAAAAAAAAAAAAAAAAATCTCCAAATCCAGAAATGGTTTGGGGTTTTCTGTTTTTAAGCAGAAACTTTCTCAGTTGACATTTCCTTTTTCCAAAATAATATTCAAGATGATCAAGTTATTTGTGAGAATGCCTCAGATTATGCATTGTACTGCTGTGGGAAAATGGAACTCGCTTCTGTTACAATGAAGTTGTTTTTCGCTACATGAATATCTCCCAGTACATCTTGGCTCTAGACCATATTGTTTTGCAGCCTGTTATCTTGTTGTCTTTCTCAAGAATTACTGTAAGACTAGGACTGTAAACTAAATGTTGACCAACTCTCTCCTCTGAAAAAAAGTCCATTTTCTAAACTCTGATGAATCAAAATTTTTTTCTAACACTTTTTGTTTGTTTGTTTGTTTTTGTTTTTGTTTTTGTTTTTGTAATTGACTATAAGACAATGTATGTGAGTATCTAGGAAGAAAATGCTAAAGCAAAGAGGAGAAGAAACTAAGAAACTTCTTTCTGCTTCAAAGGAGAAGAAACCCTAATTGAGTGTCAGGAGTCCTAGAACCATTCAGACACATCTTGGGTGGCACAGGAGGGCTGCACCTAGGGCAGTACAGTAAAGATGACATCTACTCTGGACCATTCAGCCCCTAAATGTATCCAGGCAAAGAGAGAGTAAAGAGTCAAACACCGCCACACTTACCCCTTCACAACAAATAGGGTGGGAAATAAATCCCACTGACAGGAGAAGAGCCATGTGCTTCTCAACAGATCTGGGCAGACACACAGGTACTGCCCTGTGAAAGGGGCTGTAAGAAGAAGCCCTGAGATCTGGTTCACATGCCCTGCTGTGCTTCTTGCCCACTCTGTGCACCCGGAGGTGCAAAGGAGCGTGTGAGCCTTCAAGGGAGCTTCCAAGTACTACAGAATGGCTGAGTTTGAAAGTGACCTCTGGAGACGATCCTGTCCAGCTCCCCTGCCCAAGAATGATCAAGCAGCTGGAGAAGGGTCACTGGCTCAAGCAGGATCACCTAGAACAAGACTCCCAGGACCATGTCCATAAGGCTTTTGGTTATCTGCAAGGATGGAGATTTATCTCTACCCAGCTGTCCCTCTCTTCACCTGCTGTTAGACATGTGCTCAGGATCTAGTCACCAGGAGCTACCCATCATCTAGAAAAACAGGTTGCATGATTCTTTTTACAGTATAAACCAGGAGAGCATGAAAGATTGCAAAGATTGGCTCTACTAATTCTAAACTGCCAAGGAAGCCCTTACAGATCTCTTGATAGCTTCATCACCACATTGCACGATCAGAACAGGCTGAAGGGCTATGAAATGGTTTCTTGGCCCTCAGAATCAAAAAACTACAGCTGGCACTTTCATGCTATTAATAAGACACACAGAGACAGGATTCCAAGTATCTCAAACGCACCATACCCCTCATGTTGTGACTATTGTCCATCCAGTGTGAAATAGTGGCTCATCACCCCAAGGAAACACATTAAATAGCAAAACTTGACTCAACATCTTCCCTTTGGAAATGAGGGAAGCAGTAAAGTTTTAAATCCTATGTAAAATAACTCAAATCATCATCATTAGCAGAGTTTGCCATGTCTGCTAAGGTCTAGTAGAAGCCAGGCTAGGGGAGGTCTACTCCAACATGTCAAGGCACCCCTTTCACCATCAGACTTCACTGAGAGAAATGTGTGAGACGATTTCCCCTTGTTTGATTAAAACATTTGCATTATAACTTGTTTGGAGTTAAAAAAGTATTAGGAACTTAATATTTCACATTGGTTTTGGTCTGTGAATTTTTGAATCATCTAGAGAATATGAGCTCCTTGATGAAAAGTACTATTTTGTGTTATGAACCAGAAAATAATGGCCTATCAGACTATAGAAAGTGGTCTAAAGCATCTATCTTTAATCTTCTTGTGTAAGTGTTCTAGACACTGTAATTTCCAATAACAATAATGGAATAAATACCTCATTAACCCCTTTAAAGCTTCCAACACCATGACAATATCTAAATGAACTGTCAGTGGAACAGGCATTGTTCAGTAAGACAGCAGACCAGAAAGTTAATATTGAGCTATATCCCAGTGAAGTAACTGAAATGTATTCTCATCTTCAACAATCTGATGGCTTATATATTGTCACAAAATGAAGAAAGAAAAATTTCAAATAAGAGGCTACTAAGTTTGTAAATCACCTGGCATTTCAGATCAGCTTTGAAACAAGAGATAAAAAAGCACTAACTAAATTTTGGAAGGGAATGTTTGCTTAGAATTTAATTCACAGAAGAGCCACTGATTGAACTTCATATTTACACATTTCTGATTCATAAACCTTTTGATATTACACCATTCTCACCATAAATTAGTGTTCTGACAGACTAATACCCATTGCTGAGCTGAATGTCATAGATATTTATTGAATAGGAAGTAAAAGTGTAATATCTAGTATGAGCAGAATATTCACATAACAATAAAAAGTATAGATTTGGCTTCAGGGAACAATTCACAGTGCCTGAATGCATCAGAAAGGAAAATAGGGAACTTGTGCAAAAAATATGAGGATTTTAATTATTAAGTATAGGTTTGTGGTGAAAATGTCCACATCAAAATCTAAGCCCGTGGGTGAAGAAATCAGGACTATATTACACAGGACACTGGACATTCTATTGATTTGAGCACCATGGTAATAGCCACTGAGGTAAAAGCACCACAAAGGGAAATAGAGAACAGGGAAAATAAACAATCAGAAAGAGTTCTGCTTTGCATGCAGGTGGGGAGAACATAATATCAATGATGAATTCTACCCCACAGCTCTGAGAAGAGCTTTTTCCCTGTACAAGTGTGATTGGTAGATTTCCTTGAAGGAAATATCAAATAATCCTAAAGAAAATTGAGGGTGAGATTTTCAGAACTACCTAAAAGAGTAAGATACCAAATTTTCAATAAAATGTGTGTGTTGAACACACATAACTCTACAAGGCTTTGCAAATTCTGTCTTAAAATAAATGGAATCAATTTTTTCAACAGCAGCTGCTGGTACATTATTATCATGCTCAATCTATGGCTCACTGAATTTCAAAAGCACTTTAGGTGTCCTTCTGAAGTAAAAAAACAAAAACAAACAAACAAACAAACAAAACTTTAAATACGGATATCTGAACAGAATGTGATTTTCATAGAACAGTGGCTTGGACTAAAAAAAACAGGTTTTCTAAATGCAGGAGAAAATTAGTCAGAAAAAAAAGAACAATACCTTCAAATCAAAATTTGATGTAAGACTTTAGGAAAAAAAACAGGACAGTGAAACACTGCAATAAAATTGTAAGAACCATATAGCAAATCCTCCTGAGACCAAGAGCTCACTTGAACTCTTGAGTTATTAACATGAGCCCTTTCCATTCAAACACGGGGAGGAATTTCCTTTTTTTTTTAACTAGAGGAAAAGCCAACCACTCAAAGTCTCTAATGATGAGATATCTTGGAAAGATCTGCAGCTGTGTGTTACCAACTATGACACTATGAAGAGTGTCCTGGAATTGCACCTTCCCACCTCCTGCAAGTTGGGCAAGACAGCAACATGTGCAGTACAAGCCATTTAGCACATCTTCCAAAACGCTGAGTGTGAGAGGCATTAATTTCCACTGCTCCACCATAATCACTGAGGCAATTGCTCACACATCTGGACTTACACAAAGTTGTATTTTATGATCTCTTCCATCGTTTACAGAGATCAGATTTTCCTGGTGTGCATCACATCCCAGTGCAACTCTGTTAACTTCAGGAAAGCAAGAAAGATGTTCAGCCTGTGAAAACCAGCTCATGTCAATCATGTCTTGAAATAGATTTTAACTTTGGAACACATTTTTGAGTCATGGATTTTTAGGACCATCATTACATTACATTAGGACATCATTACAGATGATGTGCCACTCACTACCATATAGCCAGCTCTGAAACTCTCTCTTGAGTTAGCAGCAAAATGGACACCCAAAGGATGGGTTTAAGTCATAAACTTCAGAATTCACTGCATTATTACCCCCTCAAAAAAACCCAGCACTACATATCTCACTTAATGCCTTGATGTTGACCAGCAAGTAAATCTTTTTGTACCACTTTTGTTTTTAACCACTCAGAGAACATAAAGCAACTTGCTACAGTTCCTGCGGGTGAGAAATGAGATTGTTATTAGTATATGAATTAAAAACATCTTTATGAAGGGATTAAATTCAGAGCTGTTTATTTCCCACTAGATACTTCTATTGTCAAAGTCTTTCAAATTGGTTTGAGAAGCTGCTCACATCAGTTATGAATAGCATAGCAATGAGGTTCTGTCCTTTTTGCTTGTTTTCAGTGGTCAAGCACTGCTGCTCAATCCATTGCTGAGTACAACAAAAATGATTTGTTAGATAGTCAGCAATCACGTCACCTCCTCCCCAGCTGTAACAAAGGGCAGTACAAAATGCAGAGCAGCTTTAGAAGCAACAGAATGAACGAGACCAAAGCTGCTCTCCTTCCATCACGTCTCTGAAGCTGGGGGCATCTCTGCCTCTGATGGAGTCAGAGACATCTTTGGACATTGCTCAAGCTCTCCTCAGAAACCTGACTCATTAAATCATCTCAAAACTCACTTATTTACCTATGAAATGGACAGGGTTGAGCCAAATGGGTGATGTTTTGATTAAAATGTCTTGCAGCACACAGCCCCAGAATTGCAACCAGATCTCTTGTGAGTTCTCATCTCCTGTTGGATTTTTCCTGCAGCAGCAGCAACCAAAGGGCACCAGAGGCAGAACAGGACCTCCTAATACTGAGACAATCTGATTATCTCAATATACTGCACAGAGGTTGATGTTCACCACGATAAACCAATGACATTTAGATACTGAATGTCTCCAATAAGGACCAATATGGGTGTAAGACCTTACCCTGACTTCAGGGCAGTAATTTCCACCACAGTTCTCAAACCAGCAAAACTGTCATTGAGTGGTTTTAGTTCCTCTGAACAGAGGTTTGTGTCCACATCTCTCTCCCCAGCCCTCCTGGCTGCTTGGGGACTCAAGCATGCATACCCACTTGCAACCCTGCTGCAACACATCTGCCAGACCCACTGCTAGCACAACAGGGAATAAACCACATGCAGATACATGGCACACAGACAAACGTGTTGCAAAGTCAGTGTTTTGAAAGGTTCCCTCTCCTTTCTCTTATCCTTCCTACTCTTCATCATCTTGCCTTTTGCCTTCGCTTTTATCACTTGGGGAGCACTTCCTTCTTTTGGTCTTGCTCAGTATCAGGATACAGCAGAGAGTCAAAGCTGTGCACTAATTCACTGGCAGAGTCCAATTCCTAAAACCTTCTGATTCCCTTGAAATTTCCTGCCTTTTTCAGCACCTTGACACTGAGGCCTCATTCAGGAACACAGGTTAAATTTAATAATTCAAGATGAAGTTCAGCAGGAGGAACATGGATCCAGCTTGCTTGGCTGTTTGACTGCAGACCCCTTGGTAGGTCTGTTCTCTCTTCTCTGGGGCCGCACTGAGACTCAGGGAACCCCTGCTTCCCTAAGGATTGCCCCGATGCTGCAAATAGAAGCTCAAGTATGACACTGTGCAAACAGTCCCCTCTGTGGCCCACACCCTGGTATGGGATGTATATCTGGGCCACAGGATCTCTTCTCGTGGTTTGAACCGCACTCTGCTGTGTTAGATGAGGCAGGATGGTTTCCAGACTTCATTATTCATATTAGGTATACTTTTTGCCCAAATTCTGTGACCTGGTCAATAAGCAATTAGTATTTTATGACGAAGTGCGAGCGGCAGCGTTAATAGCGGTTTGTAGCTACATGCACACATGAGAGCCTAGAATAATTTTTATGACTCCAGTAGAAGTGCGTGTAACAAACAAGTCAATTTTTATGGCCATAATGATTGTATGCTCTCAATGCCTGTAGAAAATAGCTTTACGCAAATCAGTTAATTAGTATCCAAGTGCACTTGCTCACTGACTGTTCAGCTGTTCCAGCCAGTACTTGGAGAAGCTTTAAAAAGAGAAGTTTAATACATTTAAAAAAAAAAAAAAAAAAAAAGAAAAAATTAGAAGCCACTCAAATTCTAAAATGCAAACTTTTAGTCTAAATTACATTTTAAGATAGTGTTTTGACAATTTTAAATAATTAATTCAAAAATTTTGTAGCACCAGACTTCTTTAAAACAGACTTTTAAACTTGAAGATTATAAAAATTTATTTGGTTATTGCAGTGACACTAAGTACTTCAACTGAAAATTTCAAACCCTCTGGATTTTAGTATTAACATTTATATTACCTCCATCTTGACCTTTCAGAACTGCATTCAAAACAAACGAGCTAACACTCTTTACAGCAATGTTATAATATTCTGCTCTTTATTATTTCTCCTGCTAAATATTCTCTTTCCCATGACTCTCAAGCTGATTTAACACTCTTCCCACTTAGCCTTTACCTCATGCACAGAAGTACAAGTCCTTTGCATCAATTTAAAGCCAAAGTGATGAATGGAATTTAATGATCTTTTTTGTACAGTTCTGTATAACACCAAACAATGGCCAATGCATTCATTCATGATCAGTTTTTTGCCTTGTTTTTAATTAGCTCACTATCTGGAGGGGTGGTGTGAAAAATTGCACCCTAGGCCTTACTACATCTTTCTTTTATAAAATGTATGTACAACAAATAAAAAGCACATTTTAACCTACCTGCTACCTATTACGTTAAATGTCATTACTACTAAAGACTGGCAGTTCTGCTAACAAACACCCTCATTATTTTATTCCAGCTCTACTTTGGGTATAGTCAATCAAATCACGCTTGATTTATGTCAGATGCTAACAAAATACAGTATAAATAGAGCCATTGAGTACAATTCAGTGATTCTGTGTTTATTCAGCTCCAAGCTATGAAGCTAAAGTGGATACCATTTATAACCAAGACATGCATTCTTCATGGCCATAAGAGTTAGCAGGCCATAGCTAAAGCACTTTTAAGCCTGAGAGAATATAAAATGTTCCTATGAAAAGGCTCAATTTTTTTTAAGCATTTAAATTAATAAGTTATATAAAGATAGAAAACACTACCATGACATATACAATTTCTTTTGTTGTTGCTGTTGTTTGGGAAAGTAGTTTGATGTATTTAAAAGAACCTAATTTGCAACGTAGGCCTCATTAATAATGGTCAGTGATTTTAATACTTTCCAAAGGTGACTTTCTACAAGGAATGGCTTTTAGGAGTATGTCTACATTACACTTTCAGTCACACAGGTTATTGTGAGGGGGTTTCACGCTTTGTCTTGACGATTCTGTACATCCGGGCTATTGACCTGGGGAAGCCCAGTTTGGTTGTGGAAAATTACAGAAAGACAATTGTGTTCACTGAGTGATGGAAGAGCCATGAGCAATATTTCCTGCATGTCAGCTGGAAGCCCTTCCCAGAGAGTTCAGCACACCAATTCCTCTCCTCACTGCTCTCTACTTTCAACAATTGTTTCTACTCAACAGCTATAAGCTGATATGTATTATACAGGCAAGACTGAGGCAGACAAGACTGCACTTCTCAACAGAACTCTAGTTTTCCTAGAAGGAGATATTTTAAGACTAGACTTTTCAGGTTTATGATGGGTGTCTTGAAGTGCATAGTTTGCAAATGGCAGACATGCACTGAAGAAAGGATAAGAGAATTCTTGTTAGACATGCACCAAATTGTGCCTTTGGGTATATTAGGGGAAAAAAAAAAAGAAAAGCAAATGGGAATATTTTTATGATAAACCACATAAGAATTATTTCTGGTAAAAATTCTATTGCGTTGTGCACAGAAGGGACCAAATCCACATCTCTCCTGAGTTTGATAATGATTTACCAGAATTACCATGGAAAGGTCAGCTAATGACAGCTGACACTGTCACTGTGTCTCACCACCGTCTCAGACCCTGAGACCATTCAAAAACCATGGTGACTGGACAGAGGTGTTTTCCCTGAAGTCCTGAAAGCAACAGGACATTGTGAGATAGACAAAATTTGGTATCCTTACTGTGAGGTCCAGACGGCAAATTATTTGTGGCGCACGTTGCAGGGAAACATATGTGCAAACGTTGGCTCCTGCCACTTAAACCCAAATCTTTCCCCTTTGCTCAAGGCCACAGTCACCAATGATGCATGGATTGAAGCAATCTGGCATTTTGAAAAGGCAGCCCAGCATCATTATGGAAAATGTCTTTTAAACACATGTTGCCTAACTTGACAATCAAAACTGACAATCTTCACAGTAAACGAGCTGCAATAACAACATTCAAGACTCCATAGCACAAATTTAAAAAACCCTAAACATTAGAATCAACAAATTAAGACTCTCATCAAGTGAAAAACCTGGACATGATTTGTTCAAGCAGTGCAGGAACAGAGGAAAGCATGAGAAAGCCAAGTTCTCTCCCTTAGGCTTCCCTGGTAGGGTGAAATGCTGTTGCACTATGCAGCACCAGAGACTGGCATTTCCAGAAGAGATCAAACCTGAAATGGGGTGGCAGAATGAAAACAAAAATGGTAAAAAAAGTTAACTACATAGTTTCCAGCCTGTGGCAGCAATCCCTGTGGGACACAAACGCTACAGACTGTCAAGCTTTAATTTAAAAATATCAACCAGGAGAGGGAAGGATGGACTTTCCCAACTCATCTGGAGCAAGGACAATGAGTTCTTCCACTACAGAACCAGTGGGAACGAGCAGGTGCCAGAGGTATGAGCAAGAAATGAGGATTATGATGACAAATACAGAGCTTTTATTTTTGTTTCTTTATTTCACGAAGGGCTGACCTGTTAAAATAATGGCAGCACAGCATTGAAATGATCCTAGGTCTCTGTCAGACAAATCATGGCTCAACACATTTTCTCTCAGTTACATCAGAAAGTATGAACTTGCAACCTTGGCCCCAGCTCGTTTAATGGCACACTGACAGGGCAAGAATAATTCACAGGTTGAGCTAATCAAAGGTGAAAAGGGAGAATCAGTAAATGTCGTATCCTTTTGCCACTTTCATCAATCCGACTAACTGAATTTGAGCTAAAGCTTGGCAAATTTTCTGCAAAGGGAAATTAATATGTAACACATCTGAGGCATGGTGCTGGCCAGCAAAATTGGAAAGCCGGCGTTATATCAGAGGGCGATTATTGAGGGAGAGAATGGCCAAAGCTGAGATAATCAGAAAGAAGCTCCCGCATGTCTCTCTCCTCTGATAGCACTGTGACCCTCCCAGCCCTGCACCTGAGTAGAAATCCTTCTACTTTTCAATTTTTCCCCATCAGGAATATATTCTATTGCCCATTTCTGTTGCCCACACATGACTGAATCAATTCAATTACCTTGGAAAAGTTGATACATATTCAGGCCATGAAGACGCTCAGGATAGAAAGAGAGGAAAAGAGACAAAGAAATCCGTATTTACCCAATAATAAGTTTCATTTGGAGAAGGTTTGAAAACAATTCTCCCTCGCATTTGTCCCTGTCAGATCACATTATTCACAAATGAAGTTTACAAAATATCAATTCAATTTCAATAAGGGAGCCTGAATCCCAACACACGAGGGCTGAATTTACGAAATCATAACACTTGAGGGGACCCTGGTGGCTTCCAAATATTTTCCAGTCAGAGGTAATCAAAAGCAGACCGCTGAATACTAATACATTCAATTTCACCCCTTTTGTTCGCATCTGTTCCCTTATAATACTATTTTCTACACTTCCAAATCACTGACGATGGCAGTTTGCAGGAAAAAAAAAAGTGTTTGGGGGGGGGGCATCATATAGCTCAAACACTTTTGTGAGCTCTCAAATATGTCCAATTAATCAATTTACTGATGAGCAAACCAGTGAGCTGTATCTTGGAAAAGAAAAAAAAGAAAAAACTCATGATGTTCTCCCTATACCACCCCAGATTGTTTTCTAACCACATTTTAGTACACAGTATGCCCCTGAACGAGCTGCTGGCATTAAAATTTGCAAATCAGAAAGAAAAAAATGTGGTTTCCTCATCAATTTGACCTCAACTACTACCCTAGTAAGAAGAAATGGAAGGAAGACCAGCAAAGCACCAGGTCCAGGAAGATATCCAATGCTTTCAGCTCCTGGTCTCCTATGCTCAGTCAAAACCTGGTATTTCCTTGAACTGGCACTGGATTGGGCTCTTAGTGATAATAGGACACAGATCTCTCAGAACAAGTTATGTTTTCATAGCGTCTGATGGCTCAAAGTTTCCTCTAGCATATTGTGCAACAGCTTCCACCATGCTTCCTGAAGCTAAGTCAGTAATCCAAAAACACTCCATGAACATGGGAAAATAGTGTTTCATGATTTGCAGCTACTAGCAAGAAATGCTGATATAACATTTATTAAAATTTTAATACATCAGCAAGTTCTAATGAAAATGCAGAACACACCATTCCATCCTTCACTGACAAATGTCAGGATACAGTGGAAAATTAGCAATTTTTCTAATGCACTTCATAAAAGTTTAGGAGAGAGGTTATTCTAGTTCTTCTAAGCTCTCTGGTATTTCTCTGGCAATTAAGTGTCATTCAGATATCCTGTCACTCGTCCAGAGCAATGTTATCTCTGTTCCTCAGAAACAACAAACAGGAACCCAGTCCAGAGTCCAAAACTGATGCAGGGTTAATTTGATGTGTCCAGTGGCCAAATGATTTCACATGATGCAAAGAAAGACCACAGATCCTCAGGCATTCCTTCCAATTAGGTCTGCAAGGAAATTTCTCACCCAAAGTGACTTCAGCTAAACACTTAACAGAATGATCTATGCCATCAGAGTTCTGGTGCATAAATGATTTGTGTCTGGCCTGCTTTGAGTCGTGTCTCCTCAACAGTCAGTCTCTGGTGTTTTAGATGATAGAGAAACAATACAAGAATACCACCAGAGAGGCCAAGTTGAGCACTGAGTAAATTCATCAGTGGGATCACAGTGTGAAGGTAAACTGATCTGATCTCTCTGGGAAACTGCAAGAATTATGATCAAGTCCAGGGTCCCTCAGGACAAGAACCAGAAGGGACCACTGTAATTGCATGACCTAGTTTGCTGCTTCTGTATGTCCACGGGCCAAAGTGCCAAAAAGCCAGATGTAAGCAACTGTTTAACCTCAGGATTCAAGAGCCATGCTGATGCCATGCTGGTTTTTCCTGCATTTAATCTTCAACAGCTAGGGAATTGCATACTGAATTTTTCTAAGCTCACTTCCCAGTCAGTGGACTTCACTAAGCCCTGCTCAGCAAGGCTGAGGAGTTCCTGATACCAACAGTCCTCTAATCTGTTCTTCTGGGACAGCAACAAACACAAAGGCCATTGTGCTTAAAGGAAAATTCAGTTACAAACAAATAGCTGGCACTATCTGCCTATGCACCTCTCTTTTATGGGATGAATCCACTGACATCTGTTCCTGATAAAGAAACATTCCTGTGGTGTTTGGGACAACTTCAGCTTTCTCTAACCCCCCATTAGAAAAATCAAAGTCCATGCCCTCACTCACACTGCCCTGTTGTATCCCTCTGTTGCTGTCTCACCTACAGCAGACTTGAACTGGAGCTGCACATTGACAGTGCCAATACAAACAATGTATTTTCTGAAGCTGAAGAGTACAATGGCTACTTATAGGGATACAGCTGAGTCCACCTGAAGATGAAGGTAGTGTTAAGATTCACTGACGCACTACTCAGACGAAAGATTAATTCTGCCACATTCATGGGATATAAAAAAACTGCTCTTGTTTACATAAAACCAGCACTGAGATTACTCATACCTGTAAAGCTTTCTGGAAATGGGAGTCACAACTTGATATTTGAGAAGGAAAAAGTGGCCTGAGGGATGCCACCAGCCAAAGCTGCTTCCAGATCGTACTTCATCCTGTGTCAACACAGTGAAGGAATTCTGAAAATAAGGCAAAAGCAGTAAAATTGCCCCAGAGCAAGAAGACCAAAAGTTCCTGAACTCATGAAGTTCCCCCACATCCCTGTCTCTTCAGGATAAAGTTGTTTGTTTGTTTGTTTAAATTTCACCTTCTTAATGCAGAGAATAAAGTATACGTGAAGTGACATAATACCCATGTGCATGGTCACCTACATCTGCATGTACTTGTGAGAACACACTGATTGTGTGCTGTAATCAGCACAGTAGATTACTCAAAATTACCGCTCCCCTGGAAGTGCCCAAGGCCAGGTTGGATTGGGGCTTTGTGCAACCTGGTCTAGTGGAAGGTGTCCCTGCCCATGGCAGGAGAGTTGGAACTGGATGATCCTTAAGGCCCTTTTCAACCCCAACCTTTCTGTGATTCTATTATTCTATGAAAAGACTTGAAAACGAGTTTCATTTACAACTATGGCACGCAACTGAAAACTACAGTGCAAATTGCTTGGCATGACATTTTACTTTTAAGCTTATTCCATTACAAAAATCTTCACAGATTTCTTTCCCGACTTGCCTTTTTCTGGCTCTACATGGAAAGATATTCGGTGTATTAGTCCCATGCTGTTATAAAAATGGTTTTATACTTTGTGGAATTATGCCAGGACAAAACCAAATAGCTCAGCTTAATTTAACATTTACACGTTATTGTGAACTATCAAACCAACAGTTGCAAAAAAAATTATATTAAAATTGGGGTTAATCTAACAATTTACAAACCATTCCATTTTAAAAGCATAGCAATTGCTGTTCTTAGCTCTGTCAAGGCCACATGCTGTGCAGACACCTATTAAGGAATCCAAGCTTTTCTTAATCTAGTAGAAGAGTGAAAATGTGTAATTGGGAAAAAAAAAAAAAAAAAGTGAAAACTCTCTACAAAAGGATTTGGCATGGACACATCCTTCAGTGGATTATTGTTATCAATTTCACCATATAAACTAACAACAGTATTCAAGTCTATATTTTTTTTTCTAGTATATTAGGGAAAAGTAAGCATTTAATGGTATTTTGAGAACATTTAAACCTCATCACTACAGTCTAAAATTGGTTTTGGTGTTTCTGCTTCATACAACAAGCTGCTACACTGATTTTGTCAAATGTTAAAGCTAGTTCCTCTGGGAAGCCAAAAGAGACACAGCATAAATTGTGGGTCATTTTGCTGTCCAGGTTCAGCTCATGTTCCCCAGCAGATGAGCAATAAGATGAGACAGATAAGTTGAGGTTTGGAACTATTTTGTAGGCATCATCCCTAAGAACAAGGAGGTGAGGTATCAGCTTCAAAGATGACCTTCTGGGAGATACAGAGATGAGACAGCATACCTGGGGTTTTGTAGTGGCAATTTTTTCACCAATAAGTATGGGATAGTCCCTTTCCCACATTCCCCAATACAAGAATGCACAAGCAAGTTACTTGGCATGCTTCATTTGCTGTGTGTTATTTGTGGCTGTTGACAAAGTGCTCCAGATACAGCCATCCCACCCTGCCAGCATGAGCCATCTACCAGCCAGGCATCTGATGCTGGCAATCTAAAATTTTGCTCTGTGGGAGGGAGAAGGGAAGGCAGTGTGGGAGGGCAGTTCCATCCTATGACAACACTTCTTAGCAGGTGTCTCAGGTTGGGATGTGCTTTCCTCCATAACTACTCCCCCTTCACACAGCTGCTCCACGCTGCTGAGAGAACTACAACAGTGACCTTCATCCACGAATTTGTGCTCATTTAATTTGAGCCAAGATGATCTGTCAGAAATTGCCTTTCTTGTTTCTTCCCAGATTTCATATTTGAGCCTTTAGGCACAGCAAATTTCACAGGGTTGAACACAAGAGCCCAAATCACCCAAGTTTACTTTAAAGAGTTTTGAGAATGACTGTTTCTGTAGACGCAGTCTACATTTTCAATTTGCAATCAAAGGTCTCACCTGGGAAACCTCATCAAGGCGTTGACTTTGCTTTTTACTTTGAATATTTCGTACAGCTTTCACAGCAATACTCCCTATATTATGTAACTGAGATTTTAGTATGAATAAATCTGTGATGGGGTAACAAAGCCAATCCAAAAAGTTGCAAACAGGTAGTCCTTGAGGAAAAAGCAGTCCTGTACCAGATGCTTGCCTATGGTGTGGAGGGAATAATTCATTTCAGAAGCCAGAGCCAAAACTCATCTCAAGCTTACAGCAGCAGGTGGTCTACAGATCACCTAAGAAAGGAGAGCCAGACTCCTTTATTCTCAGGCCCAACCTTTAATCTATTTCCCATAATTGGGGATAAACTCTTAAAGACACTCTATTCTCTTACTTATCTTTAAAGAGAGATAAGAAAACTTATTTGACTAATTTATTTGAAATTATGAAAACTCAATATACAGCACTGCATTCTCTCAAATCTTCCTATTGCTTCACACAAGTCCCTCAGTTTTGGCAAAGAAAAAACATTCATAACATCAGCTTTAGTTTTGCTGATCATTTCACTTTCAAACACACAGTGCTGGAATGTTTGAGCTGCTAAGAGGGGTTTTAAAACATAAAAATATCTGCTGCCATTGTAAATTGAGGGACAAAAAGCTCCTAAACCCCCAAACATTTTGAACTGATTCAAGGATTAAAGTGTTTGTTTTTATGAAGTCTAAATTTGGAAATATAACTAAAACCTTGACTCCTGATCAAAACAGAACGTTAGGCTAACAGTTTAAAGCTGCTTTGCCTGGATTTATCCTAAACATTGTATTATCTTTTCTTTCTTTAAGTTTTCCAAGTTTTTGATGCAGATATATTTTCACCAGCTGCCTAGTTATGCCCAGTTGGCACAGAATCAAACCAATTAAATAAGAAAAAGATTACGAATTATTTATTCACCTCAATCTCTTGAACCCACCCAAGGTTTGGAATCAGCATTGAAATGTAAACAAACCAGCCTTCCACACTAACCCTCAAGAAGGCACTGCAGCTTCAGGTCCATTCTAGTAGTCTTTTTTTTTACTACTTTTGCCAATATTAATTCTATGCACTTAAAATTATCCTGGTGCTTCAGAGCAACCCTTCATGACGTCATCCTGATTTTGCCTATTAAAGTGATCAAAATGCCCTGCTCCACAGTGGTTTTCTGCATGAGGAAAGTAAATCGCAGTCAGTTCATGGAGCAGGTAAATCCATATATATTCAAGAGTCCAGAGTGGCTGGAAAGTACTTTGCTTTGGAACAACAGTGGATAGATATCTAGAGGTTTGCATGTTAGAGACTCTGAAATTCAAGCAGGATTTTGCATAGTTCCAGAATTCACTTCTGTATCAGCTAAAACACTTAAAAGATGAAGAAAGGCCATAAGACATTTAAAAACCTAACAAGCTTGTGGAGAATGAGTGTGATAGATGACCTTCCATAGCTCTGTTGTTTGTTTTTCTCTTTATCTGTATTTTACACCATCTTTAATGTTGGAGAGAATCTCATGCACCATTCTGAATTCCCATGGAGGGGCTACAGCATTACATAAAACATGGAACATGAAGCATGTCCAGGCTCTGGAGACCCCTACAGAGGCTGCAGTTTCTTCATTTATTTCCTTCTCTTCTTCTTCTTCCCTGGTACAACCACAGGTAAAGCATTACAAAAACATTCAGTATAAATAAATTCAAATTACTTATTATATATTACACAGGAAACAAGGGAGTCCCAGTGAATGACCCAGGGCTTAAAAACTCATTCTCTGCTCCCTTCTCCCTTATGTGTAAAATTACTGCATTTGCTCTGAAATCTTAGCGTCCAAGGGTAGTAACTGGCATGCTATTCTCTTGATTTATTGATCTTAGGACCAAAGCATGCTGTAAAATGAGATGATCATAATGGGATTTAAAGTTATTACAGACAAAGTTGTAGTAACATATAGTAAGTTCCTGGCATTTTCATTTACCAGTGAAAAATCACAGACCTACAGTAGATATGCTGTTAAAAGAACACTGGAAAAGATCTTCAAGGCCTGGAACCTATATTTTGCAGTTAGCTTTACAAAATTATTGTAAGTAAACTTTTATGGGGGGGGGAAGAAATAAGAAAACATTCTATTAACGGAACAAGAGTTTCACCAAAGGTGTAATGTATTCAAAAATACAATAAATGTCACTAAAAATTAAAACACCTTATTCTGCTTTATACTATTGTTATTTTAA
This sequence comes from Pyrocephalus nanus, assembly GCA_038380795.1. NCBI lineage: Eukaryota > Metazoa > Chordata > Aves > Passeriformes > Tyrannidae > Pyrocephalus > Pyrocephalus nanus. Next base: position 66,939,853 of record CM076264.1, read on the forward strand.
ATGACACTGGCAATATAAGACAACCTACTCCCCCAGTCCACCTAGAAATAAAATAGTTATAAATAAATTGCCCTTTAAACTGCAGTCATTGTAAGAAGGTCTTTGTGCGAAGGAAAACTGCATCCAAAAAATAACAAAATCAACTGGAAAAAAAAACCTAAGAAACAACACTGGAACAGTGACACTGGTCAAAGACAAGCCTTTGAGGGGAAAAAGTGCAGGACCAACAGACTGCATCTGTAAGCACAACACAGTAGGAAAAGAGAGGGAGTCACTAATTGCAGATTCATCTAGTTATGTTTTTAATAGTTATGTAGGCAATGAAAATGAAATCTGTCTGAGAGAATCCAAGAAAAACAGAAGGAAAAAAAAAAGGCAAAACCAGAAAGAAAAAGGCAAATCATGAAAGGCCTAACCCATTCTTGGCCACGAAAAGCAAGGTGGGATGTGGCTCTAGGGCAAAAGGGCACAATACACAGTGAACAATTATAGCATAAAACTAGAATTGCTCTTAGAAAAAAATATGAGAATTTTTTTATAGAAAGATATTACCTAGTCCAGACTGAAGTGTTCTGGGACCAGACATACAGCAAAGGAATCCAAAGTACTAAGACCCAAGGGACCTCTGCCAGGGGAAAGACTGAGGGTTGAAGGCCAGAATCCACCAAAAAAGCAGAATCTGGAATACCACATCCTGTGGGAAACCCCACAAATACATTGCAAGCAGTCATAATCCACGTTCCTTGCCTGTATTTACCAAGTACCAGTGGTGTGAACACAGCATAAGAGGTGATTGACCACTAGCTCAGATCAACTAATCATTGCTCCAGCAAAAGGTGAGGCAGACTATCACCCCCCAAAAAAGTTAAACTTCCTGTTATCTTTAATTCAGGTACAAGTCCATGAGGCAGCATGTGATAAGAAAGGATGATATTAGCAGAGAAAGAAAAGCCAATGGCAATTAAAAAAGAGTAAAAAAGAACCAAGAGTGCTGGTACTGTTTAAACCTGCCATTGAAGCTAAGAACTTGCAGATGGAAAATAAAAAAAGTATGGCAAAGAGAAGTCCATTTTATGATTAGAGATTTCAGAAGTTATTGTCTCACAAAATGAGCAACTGAGACCACCTTTGATGGAAAGAGAGGCTATCTTAAGAGACAGGGGGGATTTATAGTCCAGCCCAGGAATTATCATCCCAGCTAAGTCCAGCTGAGGATGGATCAGCTAACAGTTTCTCCAGAATTCATGAAGTAGGTCAGGCAGTAACTGGACCAAAGAGGTTGTCCAACAAACAGGCAGCTAGCTCAGAAAGCCCAGAGAATGAGTCTCCATGACCTAGCACAAAAGTCACAAATAGGACACATCTCCAGAGGAATCTGCAGGTTCTCATGAACATATAGGATATCCCAGAGAAACTGTTTATAAATAGTGTAAATTCTGGAGTACACCAGCAATGAGTTTGCAATGTAACTACCGTAGTATCTTTCTTGTAAAAGAAATTATTGTAAATTATATCTTAAGAAAGTTCCAGAATGACCAGGACATCCTTCTATGTCGTAAGAAAGTTCATATTACACAATAGCATTTAGTTAGGGCTTACACTCCAAAGCCAGATCCCTCTCTGGCATCTGAGTCTTGGAAAGTTACTAACCACAATAATAACTCATCAGCACCTACATGGACAGCCACCACAAGGACTTTTCCTCTGAAGCAATGGAATAAATAGAGATCCAACCAGACTTATCCTCTACTTTGTGAGCCTATGGAAACCTACAGAACCTTAGGAGAGAGCATTTTCACCCAAGAAATTCAATATAATGAGGCATCTCAGAGAGTCTCAAGGAAGTCTCCAGAGCCCAGTGTAATGCCATGTAGACCCATCAAGCAAGATCTCGGTGTTTCATGGAAACATTCTTTTGAAGTTATGCAAGCTCTCCTGTGCCCTAAGACGCTGGTAATTTTGCCTCAAACTTGAAAGCCATTCTGGAAGTGTTCAGTGTTGCAATTATAAAAAAGGAGTTACTATTGCATCCTATGTATCCCAAGAGAAGCCTTAATGGACTTGCCTGTGAATTTTGAGGGTTATAGTCTAGGTCAGCAGACAAAAACCGGCATCATAAGACAAAAGTCAGCAGCTGCCTTGCCAGCAGCCTCAGCAGAGTTCTCAAGATGACAGAGATGAATTCTTCCTCTCATGCAAAGAGATAGAAACTGTATATCAGAGTTGACACACAGAAGCATGATCCAATCTTGCAGTTTGCATTGTTTAAACTACGCCTGTTTTATAGCTAAATGGAATTTAGTGCTCAGAGCTGTCAATACCATTTTCATTGGTGTATACCACCTGAATCCACGCCCAGAAAAATCAGCCAGAAGCTCATAAATCTGCAGACTGTCAGCATAAAGAAAGCAAAAAATCCCATAAGACTTTGAAGTAAAAAATATAGGGAAGATAAAAAATAACTTAATAGGTCAGTTCTCTAAATTTTTTTTAACCATGTTTTTCGAGAATATTTAATCTGACTTGGACATTTGGTGATATACTCAAAATAAACCATTCTTGTTCTCATAACTGAGTCTTCCCTCCCACCTGAAGCTATTGAAAAGAAAGGTGTGATGGGAAAAGGTCACACCCTTTTTACACATCTCTGACATTTTGAAGTGGGTGGGTGGTATTTTGGAAGTTAACAATAATAACTGAAACACAGTGAATGTATTTATTTTGTGCCCTTACCAGTTGAATCTGTTGTGTATTGATTACAGCTACAGTCCTGATCCCAAGCAAAATTCCTGCTCCATATGAGATAACGCTGAAGCTGCGGGTTGAACCATGCAACCTTCCAGCTTTCTCACACCATCAATGGCTGAGTTTTTTCTTTTTACAGGTTTTTAAGTGGAACGTGGAAGTCCCCCATTTCACTGGCAGAAATACCATGCTGAAAACCAGGTGCTTCTAGGAACATTAATTCTTCATTCTTAAGTTATCATTCTTGGGCATACTTCAGGGTAATTATTGCTTTCCAACTTTCTCCTTCTGAGCTGAGATCTGCTTTGGATACTTTCCCTTCTGGATTAGTGTCAAATTATTAATTTTTCAAGACTTCATCTCATTTGTGAATTTCCTGTCATGTTTCCAATGTATCCAGTAAGTATACCTATACCCTTCTTGGTTTTCACAACTCCTCACTACTTAGGTTACTTCCTTTTGAGGTCATTAAAGGTAATAGTAGTACTGAAGAAAGCATTCCTGTTCAAGAAAACGTCTTCACATGTCTTGTGCTCTTGAAGTCGATAGGATGTAAACAGCTCCCTGGCTTTGAGTGCCACAGTGCTCAACTGCACTACTGCCAGCAGCATTACACACATTCTCTGTTGCTCTCCTTTGTGCTCCAACAGGAATTTCCCTACCCACATCATTCATTTTAAGTCAGGTGGAATGATTTTTGTGGGTAGGAGACTGGATCAAATGCATCACTGACCTACAACTACTCTGTGATCACTGCAGTCCATTCACCCTATTCTTCTGCAGTGCCATTAATGTAAAATATTTTGCCTACTACAGATTACAGACATCAGTAAAGTTAAATCAGAGCACATATTCTTGGCCTGATATCCAGACTTTTTTTGTTGAGATCTGATGCTGCCAAATGGCAACTTCCACATTTATTCTTTTTTCTTTTTGTCTGTCTTCACATTATACTTGTTTTTCCACAATTACCTGGTTCATGAAAAGTTTTCAAAACTATTTTATATGATGTAAACAATTTTTAATAGTCTTAACACATAAGAAATTTTAATACTCTAAGTAAGATCCAGAATTTGCTTGAGTCCCTATACAACAGCTCCATAAATCTGTACTAACTAAGCCATACTAACATGTATGTATTCAGTAATTCTTTGCTTCTTTTTGAACACAGGCCTTTCCACCCTCTGTTTCTCCAGTTTCATTTATTCTTTTTTTTTTTTTTTTATTTTTAAAAAGAGTTCAGTATCTCAGCTACTTTCAGCTGGAATAATCCAACACACTTCTCATTTGCATGTAAAGTGCAGTCAATGTGAATTGATCAAAACCAAATTAACAGCAATTGGTTCCAATATTTTCCCTGTTTACACATTAGCTTGCTACCTTTAACATATAGATGTATTGAATTCAGCTTAGCAACCTGAGCATGAATGCTGTGGCCTTTAAAGAGAAACTTATCTGTAATTAAAATCATGCACAAGTTTTAGTGGGAATCTGTTTACTAGCTAGAAAGAAAGCTGATTCTAAAACTGAATAGAATTTAGCTTAGTAGTTCATGTGTTCAGTTCTGAATTAAATCCCCTAAAATTATGAGGAATTAGCTTCATTAAGATTCAGATTATATGAAGGTTATGTCTAGTTCTGGGTGGGTTCTTGAAAAAATAAATAAAATTCAAAGGGTACCTCTTTCCTACTAGACCATAGATTTCTTTTCTTAGGATACCACGGCAAACTGATAGTAAGTTAACACAGTTATAATCATTATGAGCATTTTTTTGCAAAAGTCATATAATAAATATGCATTGAAAGTACAAACACTCAGTATAAATCACCTGGCCCAGTGTTTAGATGACAAGTAATAAGGGCTTTAGAATAGAAACCGAAGCACGTATACAGTGGTGGCTATAAGGAAATGATTTATCCTATAGTGGATATTGAACTGCTTATTATAATTTAGAATAGTAATTGCTATGGCTTCACTATACTGTTTAATTGCTACAGTACACTGATATATACCAGGGAAGACACTGCAGTAACTGCTGCCCTTATACAGCAGCATTTGCATAATCTGCACTGTAGTTTATTCTTCCACTAGATAATGCAGTATATGCAGGAATCAAATTGTTTCACACTATATTGATTGCAATTAAGGGCACAAATATGAATCCAAAGATAAGGCTTTTTTCAAGGTATTTATCACAGGGCAGATGCAAATTTCAAGTTGAAGTCCTAACTGTGTTAGTCTTTCTAGGAAAATAATTGAAGAAATGCAGCTACTGGGATTTTTGTAACACAAGTGTAAGACAGAATTCTGGATTTTTGTGCAAAAAAAGTCCAAGTTCCAGGCTGGATCTTTCCTACAAGCACCTGCAGTTAAATCAACCTAAGCATTCCAGAGCACAAGCAGCAGGATTTGAATCACTGATACAAATTCATCGCCACAGCTGAGAGGCATGTTCCTTTCCCAAGACTGCAGGATGTTGCAAAGCCTGGATGGCAACTGGCTGAGGATGTGGTCTGTGCTGGGGGTCTCTGTGGTGGTGAAATGGGAGTGGGGTCCTATGTGAAACAAACTTTGGCTCCCAGTGTGTTAACTTTTGTTAAGCTGCAACCCAGCGGTCACCCCTCTGAGAAATCAAGCCACCTCCACCTGTCTCCAAACACAGGTTCCCCTGGTTAAATTTGGGCACTTAGAGCTGAGTTCATCCCTGCACATTTTACCAGGCCAGAGGCAGAAACATATTACCAAAGAAAGAAAACATCAGTGGAAATTTTCCAGTGCCAAAGATCAGCCCAACAATTCCAGCACCAATGTCCCCGCTGCTCTTGAATACTGAGCCTACACGGAGTGGAACTCATCTCCAAGAGAGTTGGGGCTAAACTGCAGTGAGCTGTGTAGATCACAATCAACCTTTTCATTTAATTCTAAAATCACATGTGCTGTGTGGCTACAAGTCTAATATGCAACAAGGAGAAGTATCATCAGGTATTCAAAACACCACAGGATGGCCACGTATTTAAAGTGTCGTTTTCTTTATTCTTTGATTCTTTGCCCTAAAATTGCAATGGAAATCTTAGAAAGGACTTATGGCTGGCCTGAAAAAAATATCATGGATCATAGACACCAGCTATGCTAAAATGCCTGAGCAGATGGCAATTTTGATGGATTTGTTTGTATTTTTGTGAGTGAAAGTAAGCAGCATGATTCATTTGATTTGAGAGATTTGTTGTTTGTTATTCCCACAGATTCTGACTGACACAGCTAATTTGGGAAACTAACAGCAAATTAGCTGATATTTTGTCTGCAAATTTAGCAAATTTAGCAATTCATTACTCTTCCTTTTTTTAAAAAAGCCAACACACCCGTTCTAGAAGCAGAAAGAAAATCACATCACAGGCCTCAGACAACTTCAGTAATGAATTGTCAAAGCAAATGATAAGGCTTGACAAAAATGTTTTGCAAATAATTGAAAACAACTACAAACAACTCACTGAATTACAAAGTGAGAGTTGATAATACAGGATTTAAATAATTAGCTCAGTTCTACTGCTAAAGCAAGGGACTGCAAAAACTTGTTAAGACAACTCACTTTCAGAACAAGTCCCACTTAACTTTGTGGACTTGTGTAGTCTCCAGAAGCATTTGATGGCCAGGGACATTGATGTACGATAAATGTAGCATGCAATCACTCTGATTGTTTGTGATCATGACATTTTACAAACACTGCTTCTCTGTCATTTTTTAAAGTATTGTTTTAGAGGGTTATGACAGAGGTAAAGAAAAAAAAAAAAAAAAAAAAAAAAAGAACAAAACAAGGAGAAATGTCACCCCGTCTCCCTAGACGAGCCAGATTGAAAAATTGAAAAGAAACTGACTTGGATGAGATAGGTTCATAGCACTGACACCATACCAGCAAAATCAGAATTAGATTTTGAGATTATTGAAGTAATAAAGCCACAGTTTCTTTTCATAGAAATTTACAATATGCTATCTGTATACCATATTGAGTGTGGCAGTGCTGGCTTGTGGATAGAGCAAGAGCTTACTGGATGTTTTTTTATTTGACTCTGTGACAAACATACTGTGTGACCTTGAGGTTCAGACCCCCCATGTGAGATGGGGATAATAATCTTAACCTATTTTGCAGCTGAGTAGATGAAATCTCTGAGCGCCCTCTTTAGATGCCTGCAGCCAATAATTAACACACCTTACCCTTCACTGTTTTTCTTATTTTGTAATGGAAATTAAATAAGCTTTAAACTTCTTTGAAAAAGTTTCCCTGCCCTGACCACAACCCCCACAGAGCCCATTGCATTTGCAGACAGGAGAACCGAAGTGAACCCAGTTTACTCATCCCTTCAGCCACAAAAGCATGGTCAGACCATAGATTCAGCCTACGTGCTCAAAGGCAGGTGGTCAGGCAATATCTGAACATTCACTATATTCCACATGTATCTAACAGGCTTTCCATCCAGCCAAAACTCTCATCTAAACATTATTATCTCTTCACTTGACTATTTCATGCGCTTTTTCCCTTCATCATTGCCACTGCCTATTAAGAAGACCTGCTGTCTGATCATAGTCACCCCTTTCCTTTTCACTCATATTATGCCCAACAGCAATTTTGTTGACTTCAAAGACTTCTTTTACTTAGCTCCCTCTGTCGAGCACATCCAGTGTCCCACTGCAATACTACCCCTTGGTTTTCCTCAGCCAGCAGTCTAAGGCATTATCAGCTTCTCCTCCTAAAACATCATGGTTTTCCCCCAGTCTTGATACTGTGCAGCTGAGATATCCAAGGAAAAGATTGGAAGATTTGCCATCAAATCTTCATTCAAAAGGAATTCTACTCTCACACCTTTAAACCCATGAAGAGGCAGGCAGCAAGTGTGACTATTCCCTTCTCAGCTGAATTTTTCCCTTTTCTTCTGCTTCTCCTATAAATAAAACAGCCCAAACTACGTATCTATAACTGGCAAGATTGAGCTATATTTTCCCTTTGATCACTTTATTTTGTTTATAATTTTATCCTTGATCTCCCTGTTTTTATTTGCAATATTCATATGATATTTAACACTCTAACAGCCATCATAGTCAGAACATACACCATCCAAAACTTCCCCTAAAATTAAAACCTGAAGACTCTAATTTTTATAGCTCTGAATAAATGGAAAGAGCAATCATATAAGAACAGCATGGTCCAAATTTCATTAGGGTCACACCACAGAGCAAAGAGAACTGCTTGAGCTCAGAAATTACCCTGGCTTGGAATATATGGATATAAACTGATCAATCATAATTTTTGTCTGGAAATTATAAGAAGGCTTCTAATTAGTGAAATGAAGAAGTTCAGGAATACCCCTCCAGTAGGTGAGTTCTATTAAGGGAGTTGGGAACAGGAAACCTAAGTGGTTTCACCTGAGTCTTGATCAATTTAAGGACAACACAGTGTGCCCCTGTGGGCAGAGTGAGTGACCCAGCAGATCTCTGCCAAGCCCTTGTGCCTACTTTGAACATTATTTCTGCTTCAGCAGTGAAAAGTGTTTATAACAACTGGTAATCAATGAAACAATCTGCAGCTCAAAGCAGAAGTACCTTCTTCATGAAGCATTGATGGTTTTTAAGTTTTTCTACCAAAAAACACCCTTCCTATCTAAAGTAGGCATCACACCATCCCACAACTACTCTAACAATGCTAAATGTCATGATTTACACACAAGACATAAACATACATGCAGTATATAAAGTTGTTTCAGATACCAGCCTTGCAAACACTCTGAACTCTGAGAGTCAAACACTATTTCATATCTATGATCAGGACCAAGGACAGTTCCAAAGCCAGCACGCATCTACAGGGATACTTCTCTCCACTCTCTCTCTGAATTGCTTTTGCAATGTCCTAGAGAAATAACAGCAGCTCAGCCTAATTTATGTGAATAGAGTGAAATTATGTGAAATAACTCCTCTGATGATCTGAAGGAAGTCCTTCTTTTCTGTTCTTAAGGCCCCAGTGCAGATGCAGTTATACTGATAAAGAACTATATATCCCCTGGAGTGCACCATAAGCTATACTGGTAAAAGCTACATGAATAGAGCTGAAAACTTCTTGTAGTGTAGGCTACTCTGCAGAAGGAATGACAGAGACCCTGCCTGTATTGAACTAGGTAAGGTGGATCCAATAATAGCAGGTCAAATGCACAGTGTCTCAATTCTAAGGTTATAACTTGGAACAAGAGACATTTTAAAAATCTTTGAAAACTCTGAGTTCCTACTGGTAGCAGATTCTTCTTGTGTAACCAAAACACAGATCATATCACAACTAGATTTTTTAAAAAAAAACAAACCCGGAAATCTTCTAGCTGAACCTTCAATACATTTTTATTGACAGTATTGCTTCTTTTATTGCCATCTGCCATTGTACAGTGTAAATTAGTTAATTTGGGTTTTAAATTCCTAGACAGTTCTTTGTTTAATTAGCAGGAACTGAGTTGTGCAAAAACTATTTCTAGAGCTTGTTTGTGGGAAATCTATTTTACTGGACTTTGAATACAGTTATTTAAATAATATACTTGGGCAGCAATTGGCAATAGCTCATACTGACCTTGAATTCACTACACAGGAATAAATGTAATGTCAAATCTTTTTCTTTTGCATGTTATCTTGATAATGTCATGCTGTGGAAGGGGGGTAAGCAGGCAATTTTAAGAGAACGGAAAGTTAAGCTAAATCTCTTTCAGCTCTTTGGCCAAACTCCAAAAGTGGGCAAATCTGAGAATATAAGAAGACAGAGACTGTTCTGTACTTTGGAATGACCATCACTGCCTCTGATGGGAACTCTGTGCAATTTTTTCCACATCACTGCTGGCAAAGCTTCTGTTCCCAGTGAACCACTTGCAGATCTAGAGGAAAGCCCTTGACTTCTTGGGGCAGTGCCACATTTACATTGCTCTTGGAGAAAATGGGATTTTTGCTCCTGATGGGTTGCTGCCTCTCAATTAGCTTGTGCCACTGCACTGACTTCTGCAGAACATGGAGAAATGCTGGAAAACTTTTCCCTGTTTTTGACAGACACTCAAGTGGCTTCTTGTACAAGCCTGGTTTTAGTCATTTTGGGTTAGAATTCATATCTGAAAATGCTTTTGTAGCCACAGAAATACTTGGGTTAATGGCTGGTTGCCACTTCTTTATACTCTCATCTTAAAATTATACTTGTAAAAAGCCCAGTGTTCAATACTCACTGTGGAATCTGTCATCACGCAAGAAAACAGATACACCGTGTGACTTACCTGACTTGTTAGACACCATCCATAGCAAGCACTGAATAAACATCCAAAGATGTAGTCGAAGCCCAGAGACAGTGGATGAACTGGTAGCTTGTGCTGTGCCTGCATGAAGGTGTTTGTCAGAGTTCATTAAAAAGAAACATTTCAAAGCCAGACTTTTTCAGATCACATCAGCACCACAAACACAAGGTGTCTAAGTGCTGTTGAGGATCTGGGTCTGAACACTTTTCCCAAGGTCATCCACAATGTTTGCAGCAGCATGAGGAATTAAACCCATGCCATCCACACTGAAGACAAAACCATAACAACCGAACCATCCACCCCCTGTAAAAGGAATGTACAACAGGAGTCTCTATTTCCAGATAACACAGGGTGTCACCCTCTGAGACGTGACGATATTTACACCTGGGAAAAAAAAGAAATCAACTGTTCTTCTGTTTTAACCTTTGTTTTGATCTTGAAGCTTCAATCCAACATTCTCAGTCTCCAAAGCAAACCCAGTAAATTGACATGTCATACAGCTTACAAAATGAGGAGTGTTATCAAAGGCAGGCTTTGTAACCGGGCTTGTTCAGTACATAAGCACAATTCATATTGTCCCCACCTATTACCAGAGCTTGAATAGGTAAAATATGAACCATTCCACAATCTACACGCTCATTTATATTACCTTTATGCGAAACTTAGGAAATAAAAAATGTTCTGTTTCCCCTTCAAGTGTGTAGGTCTGTGTTACACAAGCCTGCTAAGTTACCTTGGTGAGACCAGGCTTTGCCATGTGCTTTGCAAAGCAAAAAGTGGATATTTACCCTTTGAGTTTAAAAGTGATGCTGAAACTTCCAGAAAGAAAAGTGATTACATTTTCTGAGATTTATGACACTTCTGGGTCCCAAATTTTATATGAGTTTAAGCTGGTTTGGGATTGGTACACCTACAGAATTTTCAAGTTGACACAGGAGAGACTATGTTTCAAATAAAACATTAGCATAATGTAGAAACATTTTGGAGGGTTTCAATCCAAATTTAGGTACGAAGTAGAAGCAGTAGCTGAGTTTTGCTCCAAGTTTCCCAAACTTTAGGTTCAAAGCAAAACCTGAGGATAATCTCAGGCAAAAGCTGATTTTTTGGCATGAAATTCTTGCAGAGCAAAGTAATTAAGACTTAGAACTAAACTGGCATTGGAAGGATCTCCACTGAACTGCTTAGAACCTCTGCTGTGCAACTCCAGCTGAAATAAAACCAAGTCCCTTACCCCTACCTCACATTTGTCCTTCCCCTCTAACTCTTATTTCATTACCATTTCACAAACTGCTTCTTTATTCCCAACCTTCGTGCCAGCACTATTGCTTTCCCCATCTCTTGCTCCTCTTATAGGATTCTCTTTCACTGCTGCTCCTCATCCCACTATTCCCTCTGTTTAAGTGTCCCCTCATCACCTCAGACACATCTTCCTTTACTTGTGGGAACTCTGCCCAGTTTGTTGTTTCTCCCTTTTTCTTTTTAACATTTCCTTATTCCTGTTCCTCAGCTCTGCTTCCATTTTACTTGGATCAATTTAACTCCTGGTATCTCTTGGCTCTGCTTCTCTGTCTGTTCTTGCTCTTGGAAACTTTCTGACTGCCTAATCCTAGTCTCTGGCTGCAGTGTTATCATATTTCTTTTTATTTTAACCTTCATAGAGACAGCCTTGGGAGAGCTCTATCTTTGCAAGAGCCTAGCAAATATAAGGCTGTTATAAAACTTCCCTGCTTCAGCTGAAAAGCTCAGTTATTTGACTCTTTCCTTATGGGACATGTATTCTCACATTATTCTGTTCTCTGAAATTTCAGTCCATTTCTTGAAATAAAATACTGCACACTGAGTAACATTCTACCACCAAGACCGTATCAGTACCAGGTAGAGAAAAATGTACGATTTCCTTCCTCATCAAGTACCTTCTTCTTCTCATTCAAGAACTTCCTTTGACTGTGCTTTCCCAAAGTGCCTTTATCCCATAAATCACTTCAAGCCCAGTTGTGCCAGAAATTAGAACTTCTGGGCTCTTCAACTAATTCTAGTTTTAAGCTACATATTTCCCCTAGAAATGCAAGGGAAGTTCTAGTCTCAAAAGAAGAGCACAGTGAATACAATTAATTGTTTACTGTTCCACCCTAATAATCTGAAATCCTTGTGGTATTCTGACAAATGTCAACCTAGGAATTTAAAGCAAAATGAACTAGCAACACTGATGAATAAAACCACATGTGCAAAAAGTAACACTGACTGTTCTGTTCTATGAAAATATTTTTTTAAACTTTTCACTCTGTTTATGGAAGTGAGAAATAGGATCAGTCTAATATGATTTTAAGACATATGTATTTAGGCAACGCTTTTGGAAAAAAATAAATAAAGAACAGTTTTTGGCATTACCTTTAAAATCTGTGCTAAAGCTATTTTTGCTAACAATTTTAGCATAGCATACGATACCCATGTGGTTCCATAGTTGGTGAAAATGCTAGGAAAGATATTTTACTTTCACTGAAAGTAAAAATGCCATGAGCAGTTATTTGCAGTTAATCCTCAAAAAACAAAAAACAGCACTAAATTAAATTTTGCTCTTTAAGTGATATTGACAATTCTGTAAGTGAGATCAATTTTTAAAGTTGGCACCAAAAGGGATCCCACTTTTTTCCCTGATTTATTGACAACAGCTTTACGTGTTCTCGCTTGTAACAGTGAAAACAGCAATTTGATTTGATCCCCAAATTCCTCAACTTCAGCAGATTCTTTGTAGTATATCGGTAATAATTTACTCTGAACTGTGGTCTGACCACCACTTGATGCAATGGAGGAGTGAGAATGTGCTGGGAAGCCTCTCTGAACCATTTCAAGCAGCCTTTCAAGAAGCTATCCAGCAAGGAAGATTAAACATTAGCTGATTACCGACAAGTAATTAACAATGTCAATGAAACACAGAAACTGAATTAATAATAATTATATCATCAACACGCTGATCATCTTGTAGAGAATCCCAGGGAAGAGGAGAGGTTAATTACTCATTGCTAGCAGAACAGCAGGAAGTCGACCAAAACCATGCCTCTGCATGGTGTTAACTGCCAGGCAGATAATTAATTAACATCATAATTGTAATGCAGGCAGCATGAAAATATTGAAATATTACTTCATTCCCATTCTATTGCCTATCCAGCACATTCTGCAACTTAGAGGTTGGAACTACAAAGCTTGCCTGTGACCAGACTCCCGAGTGACATGGCTTTATTTTCCATCAGAGATCTGTAATGACTGAGAGACAGAGAGGTTTGTCAGAGGACAAAGAGCCAGGAGGGAGTTAGTTCAGGATGCTCCTGTCATGATGCAAGACATTCAAGCACCCCTGAGGAAGAGTTAGACCTATGGGTGTGTGCATGGCTAAGGAGAGTTAGACTGTCAACAACTTCTTCCAAAATAAGGTAAATTAACAAAATATTTGGAAAATATATTTAATCATATAGAATCATAGAACAGAATCTTAGAATTACTGAGGTTGGAAATAACCTTCAAGATCATTGAGCCCAACCATTAATGCAGCACTGCCAAGTCCATCACTAAACCACATCCCCAAGTTCCACATCTACATATCTTTGAAATAACTCCAGGGATAGGGATTCCACCCCTTCCCTGGGCAGCCCATTCCAATTATTCACAACCCTCTCTTTGAAATCATGTGTCACAACTGATCTTCTTGAAAGACGATCAAAGATAAGTAGAAGATGCAAAGATAAACTTCCTTAATCAGGAGATACTGACTTTTGACCATCCGTGAATTTAAATTCCCTTTTTTAAAGTGTCTGAGAGCTGAAAACAAAATAGTTTTGAAAGAGGTGCATTTGACCTAAAATGAAATAAGCTTACCAGAATTAGATACTATTAGTTTCTCAAAGAGAGTGCCCTGAAAGAGTTATGGTCATCTGAGCCATGGACAAAAATTTTCTTTATCACCCAAATTCACTGCATGTTAGGAGCATGCAGTGCATTCTACATTTGTGCAGTTGGCTCTTTGCAAAAAGAAGTGTAAAACTGCAGTTTGGCAGACAAACAGGCTGCTGGTTATGCCTAGAGTGTGGTGGACACCTCAGGAGTTAATCCCTAGGTTTCATATGGCCTTTTTGTATATGACCTATCTGCAATATATACAGGACTGTCACCATTTAATTAACTACTTGTATAGCTCTATCTGCACCTGTAGAGCAGTAGATAAATAAGTTCATAAGAGTCTGGAATATGTTTCAAGAGGGAACACATATTACAACACTTCTTGAAAAGAGGACTACTCTTGCATTCTGGCCAACATTCTCTCTGTAACAGAGGATCTTACACCCAGAGCCTGTTTGTGACCTCTCATATAAATGCTTCTGCAGTCACTACACTATCAATCTTTAACTCATAACCTTGACAAGCACTCTGGGACTGACAGGAGCTGCAGAGCACCAAGTCCTTTTCCATTCTACCTAAGGTCAGGCCTTATTTCAGTGTGCAGTGAATGAACTCACTGGAGGTCACGCTTGGAGTATTAAACAGATACACTGACCACTAACCAACAACATCAAAAAGAGGAGATTTGGTTCTTATTTGCACTATAATAACTCATGAGTAATCCTAATGTCTTCTGCAGACTTTTTCCAGTGCTAGAAGAGAGTTTACCTTGAAGAACCAGGTCCTTTACAATCAGCTGCAGTCACTGCTGTCCTCAAACATAGACATATCCTTGTGTAGAAACAGGATTCAACTTTCCCTGTGAGCTGTAAAACTCAGAACAGATTAAGTAAGGGAAGGATGAAAATGCAGAGCATCTTTAAAATCCTGGGTCATGAATTTCACTCATAATTCATTAAGATAATTTTTACCATGGCAAAATGGTAATAAATAAATGCAACTACAAAAGACCTCAAGTCAGGGTTTGATACTCCTTAATCTATGACCTAAAGAAACTATTTCACGTTGAGAACAAAAGATAGACATATTATATTGCTAAATGTAGCCAAGAAATAAAAGGATCTGCAGCCCTGAGTGACATACCTTATATTACTCCAAGAGGAAAGACTATCATTCAGCTTTCAACACTTTGAAAACATCAAAGCCAAACCAGGCTTTTGGTGACTGAATGATAATTCAATGTACAAATTACAAAAATAGTTAACAGTTCACCAGTACCAGAACATTTAGTGCTACTAGAAAAGCTTTTTAAGTATATTCACATTTGGGAGCCCTGCCTGGAAGTTTGTATCTGCAGGATATGCTGGGAACATCCATAAACAACTCGCTGCCCAAATGCCACTGCATTTGATGGGATGTTCAGCTCCCACATGTCTGTTTCTTCACATGATAAACAGATACATGTATGCTTGTGCAGAATTCCTTAAAAATACAATGGTTCCCTCTGGGAGATGCTATAACATGTTCCCTTCTGCCTTCCATTTTTAGCCTTTCCATTCTCTTTCCTCCAGAAACCTTGTATTTATTTTAGAGATAAAAGAAATCATTCTATCTCCAAAAGAAAGATCTTTAAATGTCACCTTCTGCATCTTTTGCATTTCCACAAGCAGAACTTTATTATGGCATAATACAGATGATGTAAATATAAAGAAGGAAAATGGGAGGTGTCAGCCACTTTGACCTGCATCACTGACACACACTAATTTATTCAAAACAGCTCACTCTCTCAATTCATTTAAATGGGCACAATGCTGCTGCAGTGAATACTTGTATCTCAAATGATGGAGAGAAGACACATGCATATGTACGTCATCCTACACGGCTGAAGGACAAGTGCTTGAAGAGTGGTAAATTTTTAGGAGTTGCTGTCTAGACACTGCAGTCCATAATTATTTTAAACACTGTTGCCGTTTGTCAAAGGGGTTGTAAGAAGTTTTAGCGTGGGTTTTAAATCCGCCCTTCTGTTTTCCACCCTTTAACTTCTTCACAGACTCTAGGCTTTACTAGCCCTGAAATCTGCCCTTGCTGTTTGCCCTCACACACTCTGTATTTTACACATGTAAAATTAATACCGAGCTGAACAAATGAGGGTAACATTTCTAGTGTAAGCTAAGTAAGCTAAATCAAAACAAAGAGAGAGTGATTCCCAGAAGGAAGTGCATCATAGTGTGATGAGTAGATCTTTAATGATATGGTTGTATATGGAACATTTCAAGTAAGTTCACCCAATTACATCCAAAGACACTGGTTACTGCGCTAAAGGGTTTGTTAATCTCAATAAAGAAAGGGTGGTCTGAAATGAAGCCACTAGATAATTAAAATTAGAATGCTATAGATGGCTGCTAGATTGCTCGTTTTATATAACGAATTGAAAGCCTAATAGGAAAACTCATAATACCAGCCCTCTTAACATTAACAATTACCATGATTAACAATGATACTCACAACTCATTTTTCATTAAAGACTATGGGCAGAGATAAGCTTGTTTATATAGACTAGCTTTTGAACCGATGAGCTATTTATCACTCCAAAAGCCATGAAAGGACAGAACAGCGCCCAGCAATTAAAACTTGCAAAGTGACCTCATGACAGTGAAAGACCCACTCTTCTCTGAAGCAACAGTAAGGCAATTGTTTTCAAATCAGTTAGAAATGGAAAGATCATTTGTTGGTTTGTTAAAGCATCTATCTTGGCCTTGGAGTGACTGGAGTGTATTGCTGCACACAGGACTTTCATACAGACACAGATTTCCCGGTGCACACCACAAATCAGAGAGGTGAAGTTTTAAGAGACAGGAGATGAAAAGACTGGTGTGCAAAGGATCAATATGAAAAGAGCAAATGAAGAAACAAGGTTTTGCATAGGTGTTGTCGTAGACAAGATCAAAACATAAGCCATGTATGCATCTTGATTTGATCCCAATCAGTCCTCATTTTCCTACTCTGGGTTTCCTGTCTCACTTCTGTATTCTCCCACTGCTCCTTCCAGACTAAGCTTTTGAGAAGAAGAATCCTCTTATTTACCTGTCACGAAAACTAATACATCTGGGTCCTACTCCAAGACCTTGAGACTTTTCCAAGGTTCAGTAGAGCACTGAGGAGTCAAGATAATGCACATATTAAAAGAACAGGAAAATAGCACAGAAGTAAAAGGAACAGGTCTCTCTAAAGATGGAAAAAGGTCATACACGACTAAACTGTTCAATTCAGGTACCTGTTATTTGCCAGGTATTACCTACAGATTCACCATTTCAGTCATGTGATATTAGACATGCCCAAAGTGCAGTATGATATTAAAAGAGACCAAGAAATACCACAAAATGAGTGCATGATATCCTTGCTGGCAATGATTCAACTAGCCACCAAGAAGGTAAGTAAACATTTAAGAATAACATATATCCACTCTTGTGCCACCAGTACAGCCCTATGGAAACAAAAGGAAAAGAAAATTTAGAAGTAGCTTTGCAAAATTGTTAGTTGGAAAGATATTATATTTATATGCATAGACCACATTTAATTCGTATTCTGAAGCCATTCAGGATTTTCATTAATCAAAATAATTTACTATTCAATTAAAAAGCAAAAAATAAATGTGAAAGCTCCACTATACCAGCTACATCAGAAAAACACGTGCCCATGTAATGCATATGCAGTCAATTTAAAACATAATGAGCTATCTGTCCATAGGTAACGTATATCTCCAGAAATTTTCTTGATTTACTTTGGAAAGAAATTAGATGTAAGAAAGTTTCTTGCTCAAGGAATGAGAGGGAATCAGACTGCAGCCTTCAAGAGCAGAGATAAGAGGCTGTGCCTTTTTCATGCTCCCGTGTTCTTCTGCTACCGATTGATTTGGGGTGATGTGCTGCTGAGCAGTGAGCACAAGCTAAATAATCATAATTAACATACACTACATTTATTTCCCCGTGGGTCCTCCCATTGCTATCCTTTTACCAGCAGCTGATGGTAGTACCTACAACTGATTTATAATGCACAACTCCTTCCATCCCAGCACACCTCGTAAATTCTGGATAAGTTTCTGAGAGGATAACCACAGGCTGGTAAGAAGGAAAAGCACGTGGCATGATTTTCTGGAGCCAAGGTTAAGCTGAAGATGGTGGCAATCCTATTGGGGCACATGTTCTGCTGTAGAATCCCTTCATACTCCCTGCTGCAGCTACTGTTTTGGGAAAGACGTTATCCAAACCATGATTTCCCAGTAACCAGTGGAACACCATACTGTGCTGATGGGAGAGACTCATCAGACTCCTCTTTCCCTCACTGCCTGTCTCACCAGAGGCTGATGGACTCCCTGCTTTGCTGGCAGCTTCTCAGCAGACCTCATACTATTGGACCCCTATCATAATCCCAGCCTATTGCAGTGTATATTTATAAGCCTGAACATTGTTTTTCATTAGGAATATAATGGTTACTCTGCTAAACAGTGTCATCCTTGCACATCAGCAGATAATGCACTGTATACTTCCCACAAAACTCAGCCCAGCACCTATGAGGACACAGCATATTTGTCCGTGAGGAGCTTCATGCAAACCCAAGGGTGTCACTTTTTCAGCTTGTCTGCTCTCCTGCCAAGCATCCTGCTTTTACTAACAGAAAATTGAAAGGGAATCATGCAGGCTGTGGGGTCTGAAGAAGAAACTGAATCAGTAATAATCCTGGCCTTTCTCTAATACATCTGCTAATCCAGTAAAAGCCAACTGACTCCTACTGGGTCAAGTCCATATGTTATAACTTCCTACATGTCCACAGTTTGTGGTGCCCCTTACTTGCACAACAGGTAAGTGTCAGTGACTAAATTGTGCCATTTGCTTTTTCAGTGAAGATATCAGAAAAGATGATTGATTTATTCCTTTCAGGGATTTTCAGGAAGTTCCCAGGAAGCTCTGATGTCAAAAGATTCAAAGGGATTCGCAAACTAAGGGCTGGCTGGTTGAATGCATGTTTCCAAAAGGGACAAGGATGAAGGTCTGACATGATGAATGGCTTGAAGTTTGGCATGCTCTGAGACCACACTAGGAAATAAACTAAAAGTAAAGATTCAACCAATGGAAATCACCTTTTGAATAACTACCTCTTCCAATAACAATTTTTTGTTTGGATGTTCACGTGGGTAAAACCTGCAATCTCAGTTCAAGGGCTGTGAATCAGAGCTAACTCCAGCAAAGAACGCAGAATAATTATAAAGGCAACACCTGGAGGATCTGACAGTAAAATCTGACTGAGTAGATTTCTCCTGCTTTTGATGTCAGAGGAGGGGGAAGTAAAGAAGAATTTTTTGGCTTGAGATTGTTGCTTTGATAAGAAGCTCACAAGCCTGGTTTGGTAAATCAGATCTACAGAGAGGTTAGATGGGAATTTAATCATGATTGACACATAAATGATAGTCTCCTTAAAACAAAGTGATACATCATCTACACCCATATATCATGTCATACCAGCAATACCTGATATACATAGCTAGGTAAATAGCACTAGAAAACACTCTTTACATCCAGTTTTCTTGAAAGTGAGTTCTAAAAAGGGTATTTTCTGATATATGTCTACATCCTACACATTAAAAAGTTCAGACAGCTTTTAGATAACCCAGATAACTGAATCACAGAATAACTGGAAAGGAAGTCACTTGGTCCAATTCCTTACTCAAAGACGGGCTGGCTTTGAAGTTTGAGCAGTTTGTTCAGGAACCTGACCAAGAAAGTTTTGAGTGTCTCCAAGGATGGATACTCTACAGGCTTTCTGAGAAACTGATTACATTTTTTGATCACCACCATTATGAACCTTCTATCTAATTGAAATTTTCCTTGCTACCACTCGTGCCTGTTGCCTTCCATCCTTTCTCTGCACACCTCTGGGAAGAGTTAGGGACTGTCTTCTCTACAACCCTCACTAGGCAGCTGAAATCAGCCATAATATCCCTGCTCAGACCTGTCTTCTCCCAGTTGAACAAATTCAGCTTGCTCACCCTGCTCTTGTACGGACATGACTAAGACACAGGTGAATGCAGAGAGGTTCAGTTCCTTTGCAGAGGCTTTAGCTCAGTTACCAGAGCCTGTTAAAACAGCAAGGTATGGAAACAGTCCTTTCTTGTTCTCACTCCTTACAGGAGAAAGAACTGAACTCAATTTTCCACAGTTCCAGCACAACCCAGGAACCACAGTAGAGAAATAAGAGAGGACATACAACTGGATAGGCAACTGTTGAAACCTCAAAGTCAGAAGAAATATCATTTTCTCATTTCTGCAGCTATTTTGCTGAGTCAGCTTGCTCTGAAATGTAAAAGAATACTTTAAAAGTCATGTTTACATGCTTTCTGAGACCAAAATGAGAAGTGAAAGTAGGCAGAGAAAGTGTAAATGGAGAGAGCACCCATAAAAACAAACACTATGACTTGGAAACTGTGTTTATGCCCAGATATTTGCATGTGCATCTGAGTGATACCTTGCAGGTATGAAACTGAGACAATGCATATAAAGACATGCACTTCAAGCTTGTATACCTAAAGTTTCTCAGGCTCATTTTCCTGGATCTCCTTATTTGTGATTTATTTCTGAAGACTAAATTAAGTTTTTAAGTAAACAGTTACAGTGTAACAAGCTAATCTGGGAACTATGTAACTCATTTCTCACTCTTATAGATAGGAAAAATATTCAATTAGTATTCTGTCCATGTTAATTTTTAATTTAAAGCCTTTAACCAAAGTACAATGGACTTTTGACATATAAATATTAAAAATTAAATTTCGTGAGTTCATTATCTGATAATTAGAACTAAATAACATCTTAACTGAGAGACAAACCCCACGCAAAGCAAGTCAGTTCCATTTAAGATTCCATTAGAAAAGTGTTTGAGCTAGTATGTAATGGACCATAAAATTTAATTTGGAAATGATATTACCAAAAATGATGGAATGATACCAGTCACAAAAGGACATGTAGGCAGCCCTCATCTTTTCATTTGGCATGATGTTCTTCTATTGATTCTGTAGAATCAGAAAGGAATTACTTAATATTGCACAGAATAACATATGTAGGGTTTTTTCCTTTTCTCCAGCGCCTCGGTATTTAAAAGTCGGAATTGACCAGTGTAGCTCCATGTAATTACAAAGATTTCCTTATCTTAGCCTATTTGCTGAAGTCATCCTAAAGAAAGGGTCCCCTAATCCATTGGCTGTCTCATATCTCATTTACATTGGTGGTAATCCCCATCCTATCTCAGCATTTAGGTAATGACTTTGGGATTAAATTGCACTCCTTGCAATTCTTTACTTTCAAATCTCTACAACATATCAGCAGGCCCGGCTGAATAGGGCTGTCAGAGGGCTGGTAATGCAGCCAGGGAGGTAAGGCCTCCGACTCTAAAGTGAAATTAACTTTCTTCATAATAAGATCTTAAGAAAAGGAAAACCTTGACTCCGTGCTGCAAAGTATTTTGGGACGTTATGAAAAGAGATGCCAGGATTAAGTTATACTCAGCTTTCTAAACAAGTGTATTTAGCTGCTTTTGCTGCATTTATAGCCAAGGGAGGTTTAGTAAGTAATTTTTTAGATAGATATCAGTCAAAAAGACCTGCAAATGTGAGGTGTATCTCTAACTTTGCTTGATGAAAAATTCTGAACCACTGGGATCACAACATTAAATATCATTTAATTTATCACATTCGATGAGAAAAATCTGGTCTTTGTTATGGCCTCACACTGAAAATTAAAATCAGTTAATTGGAAAATTAACAACTTAGGGACAAATTCAAGCAGATATTTAAGTATCTTTCTAATTTTACGTTTGGGAATAACTCCACTGAAATAAAGAGGCAAAAAAGTATTCAAAATTAACTACATATTTAAGTATTGCTCAATTTAAATCTTGCTAAATTTAGGCTTCACTAAGAAATTTTTCATGAGTCATCTTTTCTACCAGTTGCAATAAACCACAGTTGTGTAAAATACATACATATATTGGTGGGAATATATCATGACAGCTACGTTATGAATATGAATATAGATAGTGACATATACAGATGTTGCTGCATAAAGCTCATATAAAGTTATTTCAAGGTATTTTTATTTGGTGTACTTAACATTTCTAAGTGCTTAAGCTGCTTGTTTTTCAATATCTATTTGCTGACATCTTTTTCTTTTAAACTTCAGCTGTTTCCAAGATTGGGAGAATGCCTTGTTTTGCCAGATTAAGGGCCTCCTTTCAGCCATTTCACTGAGGTGCTATAATGTACCATATATCAAACCAGAGATCTGGCTTTTAGCAGATGAATCGTGATGCAATAAAGGAGGATGTTGTTTTTGCCATCGTTGTGAAAAGGAGTTCAAGGCAGCCAAATTTACCCACCCAAGAGATCTCAATTCACACACACACCATACCTTGGCAGCTGTATCCTGCAGTGAATCCATCTGCACTGAAGTCAGGGCCATCAGACACGTGCCTTCTCCTCTGCTACTGAAGCCACCATCTAAAAGCACCATGTTCAGAAGAAGTTCACAGCACACCTTGACTGACCCCTGTGTTGGTCTTTTGTGCATATATCCTAGGAAACAACTTTCTACAGTGTGTAAGTACATACTTTCTTTTCCACAGGAGCCAAGCCTTTGCATACCATCCCACTAGGCCATATTTTGCTCATAATAATAGATTTGGTGATTTTATAGCAAATAAAAAAAAATAAAAAAAATAAAAAAAAAAAAGTCAAGACATCACCTCTGGCATGACAAGTGCCTAAGTCAGACCACCACCAGATGGGAGCACTATTTCCTAATGAGGCAGCACCTTGTCTTTGCCCTCTTTTATCCTCCTCCTTAAACACAGACACTGGTCACCACTAGGGATGGGACATTAGCTACGTGGGGTTCTGGTCTGACCCACTCTGGGCAAAAGAATGGAAGAAGAATGCAGAAGATGGAAACTTGCACTGGCAAGGACCTGCAAGAGGAAACAACCTCCCCCAAAGCCTGAGGTGGGCTTGAAGAACCATTTCACTGCTCTGCAGATAGAAGAGGAAAGACCTGTCACATCAGGAGAGGCACTGGAGCTAAGGCAGCCTGGGCTGTTCCCTTCACAGCAACCACTGCAGCTGGGAAAAGGCAGTGGGTGACAGCAGTAGGTGACTGTTCTGGGAGGTACAGAGGCACCCATTTACTGACCCTCTAGAGAGGTGTGCTGCTTGCAGGGGGCTCAGATCAGGAATGTCACTGAGACATTACCAAGCCTCGTACAGTTCTGACTGTTATCTGCTGCTCTTGTTTCACATGGGGCATTGGTGTGGAGGGGACTCCTGCTCACCTGCCTCTGCTGCCAACACCTGCCCTGGAGGTGCACTGCCACCCATCCAGCGGGAGAGGAGGAGCAGCCAAGGGACAAGTACAGGGTTTGATCATTTGAGAGGGAGTGGAAGTTTGCCAGAAATGCCAAAAAACTGCCATACAGGCTCTTCTATTCTCATTAATTAGGCTCTTAGAGATGAAAATAGTTTTTACAAGGCTCCCAGAAATATTATTTCAAATCATCACTTTTAGGCAACTCAAAGTTGCCTGGAAATCACAGAGACTTTTTTTTAAAAACTATTTCTTGGAATATGAAATCAAATTTTTGCCGTGCACACTGCTCAGAACATTAACAAAAACCACAGGTAATTACTGTGCAGTTACATTCCTTTAAGACAGACAAGAAAGGTAAGGCAAGGAATTTAATAGCAAGCTCTATTAAATTTTAATTAAACTTATCCTTGTTTATACTCTTGGTATTTTTGCAGCAGCCTGTAAGCCCCATGTTAAGAGGTTTCTGAAATGTCTGACAGTCACAGACTCGGTGATGTAAATAGGGCTGAGCAGTCCTCGTGTTCCAAAGTCCCCAGCATAGCAGTGTGGCATCTCAACCCCATGCAGATACCATGAGGAGCTGGGGGAAGGCACAAGCTACTCAGGGGAGATTTTGCATTCTCCACCTGCCCCCTGCAATGACGTTGTTTATCTGGAAAAGGGAGAGGCTTTGCTTTCCCATCTCCATTCACCTCAAGGCTACCAGGAAAAGGTAGTGATTCACTTGGAAGGGAAACTGCAAACTCTCATGGTTACCAAAACCTGGGCTGGCAGGCTGGGAACTGGGCAAGCTGCAGGCCACCTATGGTATGCGAGATCATTAATGCTGAATTAACTTTGTGCTTCCTGAACCTCAAAGACATATGGCAATCAACCTCCCAAATTTAGAACAAAAATATTTGGGCTTTTGAAGAGCACGTCCTTTACCTGGTATAATAATCATCTTCCCACTGTGAAACAAAGGCAGTGTAGAGCTCACCTTACCAGCTGTTGTAAAACCAAGTTCACATATGTTCACAATAATGGTGAACATTTGCAAGTGGGGTGCAAATTATTTTCCAAATAATATTTAAAAGCGAATTGTTCAAAGGCACACCCAAGGCAATGTGCAAAGGCAACTATCCCTTCTGCTACAAACCCTGTAGATAACAGAAAATGTTGGGCACATAATGGCTCAAGTGTGCTATGCCATGAATGTTTAGCCCATTTCACATCTCCTTGCAGCCTTTTTCAAACGCTTGGCTCTGTGGTTCAGCTGGGTTGTATCCAATGATGAGTGATAATTGGAAGCCCTCCTCCTGCCATTCTCCAGAACGATACGGAAATTAATTCTTGTACACTGTGCATTGCATACACCAAGGGAAGTTGACCCTATCAATTTACATACACTATAGGGGCCTGCTATCACACTGCAGCCAGCAAACAGCTTCTCTTATCTAGGAAAGACCCTCATTTGTTATTTCTTGCTGAATACACCCACTCCCATTATTTCTGTAATTCTTTGCAATAATAGACCTTACCCTAATGAAACCTGCATTATGAGAAGGTTATAGTCCTGACCCAAAGACGATTAGCTCTGTGCTCTGTTATTGCTACATATGTAATTGTATAATTGATTTTAAAATTTACTTTTGTGTCCCCAAACCATAAAGTGAACAGCCCATTAAGGGGGAGAAATATAATTAATATATCTATTAAAGATAGGCAGGATATTATTGCGATTGTAGGATTATGAAGTAAGTGTCCACATAAAACTAAGGAAAGGAATATAAAAGTTGAGATTCTCATCATACTTCACTTGAGGTAATATGTGCAAAGGATGTAGGTCTTCAGTACACAACAAACAGCTCAGGCACAGTTGATGTTCCTGGTAGGCTGGGATCCAATTTTATACACAACTCTGTGAAGCCAAGTTTCTGCAGGCCTGAACCTTTGTTAGTCTATGCTAATGAAGCTATGGAAACCTTTGTTTCCACATTGTTTTCTTCTATATGTATGTATTATTATGTATCTAACACAACATGAATGTTACCTCTTCTAGGTCAACAGATACATGTTAGATAATTGTCAGTTCATGTTTCAGTAATTAAATATAAATAAATAAAAGCATAGCCAACTAGCATACACAAAATATATTTTTAACTCAGAATTATTTTTTCCTCATTTACACCTGGTCCTTAATGTCTAATTAATTGTTAGTTTCCCATCATCTAAAGCACTCTGAGGCACACAAATGCCTCCATTGTCTTAGCTATTCAGATGGAGACAAATTCTCTCTTTAGGCCAAGAACTCCACTGCAATAGAGACTCTGCACATGTGAGCACACCACAAAATGTGGGCTTTTGCCATGCAACAGTCCTGTTGACACTTGCACAGTAGCAGCTGGGACTAGATTGGAACCTCCTCAAGCTAGGGCAGTTTTTGCACTGACAACATTGCAACAGAAAACAGAGACCTGGCAGTGGGGAAGTGAGAGAGAAGAGACCTGCAAGTGAAGCCTGACAGAGGCCACTTTGCTGTCATTCCCCAGGGAGCTACAACAGGGAAATTCATCTGACTAGGGCACAGCACTTAGGTATAACTGGATGGGATGGCATGGCATGGCATGGCATGGCATGGCATGGGTGGCATCTGACCTAGACACATTTCTTATGAACTCACCTGGTGCTACAAATGTCATTTTGGCAGTCTCCATCACAAGCTCCTTCATTTGTCCTGCAGCAGCAGCCCAGCACCTCACACCTGAAATGCTGCAGCAGAACAGAACAGTGCTGCTTCCCAAGTCCTTCATGCCTCCCAGATGCTGCTCTGGATGGCTGAAGGTGTCTCATGAATCTGCACTACAAAGTCCATCCTGGAGTCTGAGACCATCTGACAAAATGCTCTTTGTTCTACACCTACAAAAGAAAAGTTGTAGTTCCTAAATCAATGGGATTTTTGCCAGTATCTTCTGCCTTACCCAGGCCTGGCTTAAAACCATTATATTCAGGAGTCAGGGCTTTTCCCCATTTTTAGGCAAGTTCATATTCCCACTCAGAATTAGTCATCAGAGAACCATTTTACATGTACATGCCACTATTGGATTTGTGAGATAAGTTAAGGAAAAGGCAGTTGTGCAATTTGCACTCAAAGTGGTTGGAATTGATCTAAAACAAACCTTTAACTTTCAAACTGGTTTAAATGGGGAAAGGGCCATTGGATAATTACATCATTTAACACATTGATTGTCTAAAAGTCAATTCTAATGATTTCAGAAATAGAGGGTATTGTGCTTTCCTCATTTTTAAGGAAAGATTTTTGCTCAGTGTGGAGGAGTAAATGGTAAATTTTTTAAAAGAGACAATGTAGAAGAGCTGAAGAAAACAAAAGTTTCATTATGCCAAACAAGGCTTATTTCACAAAAGCTAAAAAAAATCAATGGGACACAATTAAACTGGGTGTATTTCCCCTTACAGTACAACAAAAAGTATAAGAAACTTAAATGATCTGTGTGTATTCAGAATACATAATTAAAGAGGTAGTTTGTATCGTTACTCTGACCACATCTATTTTTACTTTAAAGTTATGCATACTCTCTGTTAAATTTATCATTGTCATTTGGTCATAATTAAAAGGTGCCACACTCAAAGCCCTAAGATTAAATTTTCTCCTTTTTTTTCTAGTTACTTGTACCATGCTGTATTTCTTTATCAATCAGAATACAAAATACATGAAAGTGTCACAAGGACATTGTTATTTTGCATTTATGTAAGATTTCAGACTACTGGAGAGCAAACTCTTCCTTTTGCTCAATGACTGATCAAGTGAGACTCTTTGCATACATAATGGAAAACTGAATTTTAGCCCCAGATCTCAAAGCGCTTAGAAACTACAGTAAGAAAAGTTGCATTTCTTTAACTGAAGGAAAGCTCTTAAATCAATTCAGTCACACCACTGCAAATCCACATGGACAATCTTAAATCAATTTGAACCTGGCTTATTTCAATTTGGCTTAATTCAGAAAGGAATCCATTTAAGCTGAAGCAATATATGCAAGGTTTACATTTATGCAACAGTTTGCACAAAGGCATTTGCAAGAGTTTAAGCAAATCAGCTTGGGAAGTAACTTCAGGTTCTGTCTACATTTAGAGCACTTCAGCAGCACAGAAACATTGGTAGCTCCGCACTTGCAATGTAGTTTTAAGGATATCAGAGAAATTTTGCTTCTTAACTGTACAGTACTTTTACTCCTATTAAAAGATAACTGTCCAGCTTAAATTCAGTTTGTCTTGCATGGTTGTTTCCAACACCTTGGTTAAACCTGTCTGGGCTGTGTACCTTGCACTCTGATGGGCACAGCTATGAGCTCACAAAAGCCTTCTCGGTAGATTTGGCATAAAATGTGTGTGACAGGCAAAATAGAAAAGGTGTCAGCTCTTCATTCCCCCATATAAGGCCTCGAGGACTTGAGCCAAAATTCTGGATGTGAGATTGAAGACAATGGACATCTTACATCAAGAATAGCATGATGTAAAGTGGCTGTAGAGTCATGCAGCCTCCTCATTCTACCAAAGTACAGCTGTGAGTGGTTAATGGAGGGCACAGATTCTCCCAGTCTTTCTTGGAGGAAATAGCAACTTATTGTAAGAAAAGGAGCAATGACATCAATGAAAACCATAGTTTAGAGGGCACTTGTAAGAGTAAATAGGAACATGAGATCTTGTGTTGGTTTTCCCCAAAAAGGGTAATTTTTTTGAAGCACAAATGTGTGCTGGCTCATTGGGGGGAAAAATTACTCTCCAGAAACTGGCCCCTCTCTAACTGTACATATTCAGTCAAGCAGTCAGCTATCACCACACTGAGATAAATATCTGCAGGTAACAGAGCTTCTTTGAACCAAGGCAGGTTCTGTCAGAGTATAGTTAGACATTCCTTTAGGCATTGGAAATTTTAAAAAGGAGAAATATTCACCACGTACTTTCAGAACTTCTGTCTGGCACATTTAAAGCTTTCCTCTGAAAGTAATTTATTTCCTATCAAAAATCCAGCTTTCTTGGTAGAAGATGAATTAAAACTGCTTTTTTCTAATTTGGCAGGGAGAGCTGGCTGACCTTGCTGAAGCAATCAAAAAAAATTTCAGATAAACAGAAAACAGGAGATGCTGCTTCACATCATAAGTTGTTATCTCCCTTTTTGTCCATCTTTTTGTTCTATCTACATAACTCAGAGGTTTGCATTGCTCTGACAGGGGAGGTCTTTGTGCTGTTGGCATAGAGATGAACTTCTCCGTTGTTCACATTGCCAGTCCATTTGCTTCAGGCAAAAATGAGAAGACTGAGTTTTGCTTTCCTAAAAAAAATCTGCAGGAAAGACTGTGATGTGGCAGACTAGAAAACAGAGAAGGTGTGACATACAATAAGAATTCTAAGGAAGTTAAGGATCTCCTGCTTAAACAATGTGTAAATCCTCCTGTTGTGATATTCTTTGCAACAGACAACAGTGCCACTGGAAAAGCTTTCCTGTGTTGTAGGTTCAACATCATTTTCAAAGGAATGCTTTCAAAGGAGTACATCAGATGCTAAGGGAGCATCCTTACCCATGAAGTGGCTGGAGAAGAGGAAATGACATACTCTGTGCTCAGCACTTGCTTGCAACAAGGGTCAAGGGCTTCTCTCAAAGGCACCAGCTATTCCCTATGCTTCAAAAACCATCACTCAAACTGTACAGAAAATATGACAGTGGAATATTTTTCCAGCTGGAGCTCAGGATCTCAGACAAGGTTGTTGAGAAAAGCCTGGCAGAACGTTTCCTATCCTAATACGCAGAAGTTCTTGTCAAAAAAGCCACCGTGATACCATAAATTTAAGACCTCCAAGACACCCCAACAACAGGATTTTGGTACTGCTGCCCATTGTTTTTGCTGACTGACTGCAAAGCCTTTTCCAGGGGCTGAGCAGCAGCAAACTTCAGTGCCTTTAGGACTCTGCCTTTGCTAATAATGGCACTGACCTTCAGTATTTTCTTACTTCAACCACCTGCAAACACTTGCCACTCTGGCTTTGCTCTGCTAGTTCTGGCAATGCATCCATCCGCAGTTTATCCCATTTTATGGAAAAAGGAGAAGACCTACCTTGTCCCTAGCTGATTTCCATCCCAACCTGGAGAACCAGGCAGCAGCGTGGCAGGGATGTGTGCACTGATGCTCCAGCCATACTACCAATACAAAAATGTCAGCAGGAAACACGTTTGTAGAGGTGACAACATTATCTGGATACTGACAGATTCTGCCTCCTGGATGTGGCCAACGAAACAAGCAAACAGCAGAGAGAAGGGGTAAGCTGTAAGCAGTACAGGGCAGTTAGCAAATGCTACAGAAAAAGGTATTATCCCTTTTGTCCCAAATAACAAATGGAGACTGCAGAAATTCTACATTCCTCATCTTATCAATGTGGAAAAATACAGACAGCCACAGCTATTACACATAGTGTTATAGGAAGGCAAGAAGACATATTTGTTCTGAAATTCATCAGATAATTTCAGTAAATCACATGTCAAAACATTTTTGAAAAGTGAAGGTTTGTGGAACTGTTTCTTTTGCTTATGTTAAGCTGAATAAAACAAAATACATGAAACAAACTCAGATGCTTAATCATGGAGACAAAAATGGGGAAGATTATTCTGCTTTGAAAACAGACTTGCAGCTTGAAAGTGTGTTTTTAGAAGTGATTACAAATTGTTCTGTCAAAAATAACATGAAAATTATGGTGAAGCATGTACATTACTCAGTGATGGAAATAGTTATGGAGAGTTTGAAGAGGTAAGCAATTTAACAAGAGTTGAATTGTCTTACAGCAAAAAGTTGCAATGAAACCATTCTCCTACTGTTGCTTGGCCATCAATCACTTACATCAGCAGCTGTGTGGTGGGAGGGCACATACTGCTTTAGGCCATGAGAGAACCCTTAACTCTGATAATTTAGCATATGCTAACTGTCTTAGCTTGATGGTCCCAAAGTATTTCCTTTGCCCATGGAGGAGTATGGATAACTGTGCCTGGCCTGCCACGGGTCAATGTGTCCCTGCTCTTTGGGTGCAGGGAACGTTTCCATGCCTGTTCGTGGGGATACAAGCTTACCAAAGCTTCTTAGCAAAGAACAGCAGCAGGAAATATTTGGGACAAAAAAAGAGAAGAAAAGGAGAAACAGGTATTTCTCAGATTCAAACTTTAGGGATAGTTTGGCCCAAAATCTATTAGCATGAGAGGTCAAACTCCTTGTTCTCTTGGGAGTCTGCAGTAGAGGTTCCATGCAATCCATTCAGCAGCACCTGGCTGAGCAGGTCCCAGTGGCCAGATCCTATCAAATGTGCTAAGCACCCGTGATCCAAAATAAAGACCTTGAGAAACTATTGAAAACAAGACATACAACATAGAGTGTTTGGGGGAATTACAAAATCTTGGAAAATCTACACAATCAGGAACCAGGAAAGGCAAAATTTAAGCCCATAAGGATGCAGAGAAGACAACACAAATTAATGAGTGAAACAGGCAACACTCAGAGGAAAGAAAAGGAGAGATAGGGTGCTGAAACACGTTAAGAACATACTGAAGTTACACACTGCATCATTTTTATCATCCGAAAACTAAAGGCTATTTTGGCCTACAATTATATCCACTCCTTGGTCAAAAGAATTTCAGCAATGCATGCACCAGTGAAAAGAAAAAAAATAATTATGCAAGGCACAAGCCTCACCATTCTTTAGGCCCAGCACTCTGTAGTGTGTCTGCTAATCCTGCCATTACGTAGATGCTGACACTGGGAAAACATCCCATCTACTGGCAGCTAAGAAATAAACACCACGAACAAGCTGCTTCCCTCTGGTCTGAACTGGAATCTGGGTTTTGCCCTCCCCAAATAATGTTACAGTAAGTGTAGGTTCCCTGTAACAGCCACATCAGTGTGCCACATTGAAACACAGTGGTGTCTATGTTTCACCTCACAAGTGAAAGAGCTTCATTCTAAGCCAAGTCTGTCTATCTGTACAGCCACTCAGATATCCCTAAAAGCCCCAGTCCTTGAAATGCATGAAGGCAAACTCTATCATTATTTTTCTGTTGCTTAAACTGAAAGAAACCAAACGGCTGAAAGGTATTACTGCTATCAGGAAAATACACATTAAAACCATCACTAGCAGTTAACAAATACCTTTTAGACAGACTTTCTCTACCGCACCTCCCCAGTTTGTTTTTGCAGGCACTCTGAATGGCTGTTCGCATCTTTTAAGCAAGTTCTGGAAACAGCGGCTGGTGGTGCATTTGCAAAATTAAACGGGCTTTTAATAACGAAGAGCAGCAAAGACTGCTTGGGTCCAGCTCTATCAGTTGTTGCTGGGTGGTCCGAAGATTCATTGCTTTATGGCCAAAATACTGCTCCAATAAATGCAGTTCAGGTGCTTTCTTGCACTTGAGATGCTTCATTCCATTTTTGCACATCAACTCCTAAAATCTTAAAAATGCAAAATTTGTTAGACAGGTTAAAAAAAACCAAGTGACAACAACACACAACGAGCTGCTATTTCCGCCCAGCTTAGAAACACATTTGCTGTTTCTCTCTGGTGGGCACCCTAGACATGACAAACCTATGAACTGGCAGCATCAATTAGTCATACCAATGAGCACTTGCTCCCCTGAGTGGCCACAATGGGGTTAAGGAAGGCCATCAGACTGTTCCTCCAGGTACACCTCCCTCGGTGCTCAAAGGAATCACATCACCCAGCCCTGCATGCTGTTTCTTGCTGCAGTTTGATATATACTAGTCAATGATTATGTATTTCTCACAAAAGGATTTGATGAGACCCTGATCAAATGATTTCAAACACAGTTGCACTCAAAGCTCAGAGTCACTTTTAAAACAGAACAAATGGAAAATATTTATTATTATTTGGTTGGAGTTTTTTTTTTTTTGGTGATCTGTATTCCTTTTATTTTTGTTCTCCAGCACTTGGAAAGCAGTGGTGCTGCTCAGGGGTGATTCCCTCCACCCTCTCCCCCCACCTCCAGGGCTTGCATATGCTTGACACTACTTGGAAAACTGACTAACAGGGTGTTCACTTTTACCAGGCCATTAATTGATAACACTTAATTAATCTGCCGTGTGAGAGATCAAATGAAGATTGTGTCCCACAACCAGCAACATATATTGACTTTGTTATTCCAATTATGTGTCTGACCAGAACAGCCCTTTGGTATAAGACTTAACCTTTGAATCACCCTCAGCGCAGAACTAGATCAGCTGCTGGGGATCTGACCTGAAAAAGACCTTGACACTGCTGGAACTCTATATGTGCTTGAAAATGTTCCACCTTGTGCTTGTCATAGTCCGTGTTCCTGTTGTCATTTGCAATTACATTTGCGTGTTGGACACGATTCTCCGATAAGCAGCCGATAATTAGCAGGAAGCTCTGATTACAATTCGCTGTTTCACGTTGGCACACATTTTGTTTTATTTTGTTTTGTGGTGTTGGTTGTTTTTTTTTTCTTTCTTTTTTTAAAAAAAGGATGCCCAGAAAAGAGCAATTAGTTTCAGCAGCAATTGGGTAAGTGCAGCAGACAAAGAGAGCAAATTGCCTTTAGCAGACAATTTATAAATCAGCTGTAGATTTCCAACTCAGTTTTTATTTTTGTTTCCCTGGGTTATCTTCCACTAAATTGATGAGTAACTTCATCAGAGGCAGTTTTGGTGTAATTTACTATAAGAAAACATAATTAAAAATATATTCATCAGATTTCCTGTGGCTTTCTTCAAAGACAGAGAACAGCAGCAGTATAACAAGGAGTAGCAGTTGACCTTCTCTATCTGCTAATTTTGTGACTTTGAAAATCCATGTTTCTTCTCCCATGGAAGTCAGTATAAAATCTGGAGCAGATATACCCAAAACTGCGTAGCAAATCTTAGTTAACATCCACCTGCCATGAACATTACATACCATTTTGTCAGACATGGATCTGACCAGGATATGGATGGCTATTTTATGGTGCAATTTTCTATAATGCAGCCTTTCTCCAATAACACCCTTTCCAACCAGAGGTAGGGGTTACCGTGCAAATGTGACAATGAATTGCACAGAGATGAATTCTTCTGAAAGGAACCCAAAATACAGCGATATTTTTTTTGAATCATAATATTATTATAAGCCAACCTCATTATTAGTGTGTAGAACTTAGCAATATTACTTTTTAGCATAGAAGGGAAAAAAATAGCAGTCTAGTAGCTCAGAGACAGCTCTGAATAACAAAAACCGTAGAGAATGAGACCATTTCAGGTCCTCCATCTTGTCTATTATTACAAACTAGTGTGAAGTGAAACAGCTCATGGTTCTGACTCCACTGATGTAAAAACACTGAGGTAGCTCTAAAATCAGATAAGTCTGAAAATTTTAATGTAGGGAGTTATGAGTTTTAAGTTTCTTTAAGAAGGCAGAGCATCAATCTGTTGTATTAGCAAATAAAAATATGAGTCTAATATCTAGAATGTTCTTTGAATCAATGTTTATTTTTAATGAACACAATGAGTGGTAGCTGGTCCAGTAGATTCGCATATGAATCTCTTACCCCTAGGCTGACTTTTAAACAGGGTTGCTGAACAGGGTTCAATAAATTACCAATATCTTTGCCACACCCCTACAAAATAAACAACTATCAAACCATTTAATTGCCCTGTTTAAATCCTATAGAGTTCTAGTCATGAAAAGCAGACAAATGCAGAATCCAATAATGTACAGCAACGGTCTTGGAAACACTTTATTTACCAAGTACTAAGCAAGGCAACAAGTTTTCTTCCTCTTTCCACAAAATGCAGTAGAGTATTTAGCTTTTACCTGCCTGGGTAACTTGGCAAGCAGCAGGGCTGTGCAGAAAAAAATGCCTATGGAAGGTACTGCTTGAGAACACCCATAGGATATCCAAAAGTGATGTAAGTGCTCTGCAGCATGAACCCCCAAGAAGCATTCCTAATATTGAGGTGAATCTTGAACCCAGAGCCTTCTGGCTGAGATACAGAGACACTATCAAATGAACCAAAGGCAAATGAGAAACATCCAAAGATAAATGAATATATGCCAAGGCTTATGTGTGCTATCAAGCAATAAATACACTAGGAGTAGGAAGTGCAAAAAGTAATTAAGGTTAAGAAAGAGGCATATGCAAGCTATAAAACATTAGGTAGAGAGGAGGACTAGAAAGATTGCAGAAGGAAGTTAAGAGAGTGTAAAGAAAAAAATTAATACAGGAGGCAGAGAAAGAGACAGTAAAGGAGATTGCATGTGAGGTTAAGATAAATAACAAGATAATTTTCAACTCTGTGAGGCTAAGGAGTCAAATGTTGAAGAACCGTCTCTAAGAGATGGCAGAGAAATTCTATTCTAAAAAGCAGACATTGTGCTAAAGCAGATCAAAATCAAGTATTTCTGACTCCACATTTGGACTCTCCCTGTGAATTCCTGGGGTAATAGCATTCAGATCTTGGATTAAAATGTGCAGCTTTCTCAAAGGGCAGCAAGTTGCCCAACCCACGTACACATTATGATGTTATGATATTACAATGTTATGGTTGTCTTTTGTAAGGACAAATGGATAAACTCCATTTGATGTGAAACCACATTAGAAGGGTGTCCTAAAGTGTGTGGAAGGATGTAAAGAGACAAGGTGCAAATAGGCCAGATGTGGCAAAAAGAAACTCAAAAACCTTTGAAAAGTGATTGAATATCAGCCAGTCAGGGAACAGTCATATCAGTGTCAATGACACTTTATATGCAGAGGGCTCCTTTCTACTTAGACAGTCATGTAGAAACATGAAATGGTCAAAATACTGGGAGTGGTTGTGGAAGGACCTTTTTCATCCTTTCCTTCTTGAATGTGTTAATATTAACTAGCTGGGAAGCTGCTGACCATTTAAGAACAGGTACCTCTTAGCAAGAGACTGTGTAAGCGCATTCAAGGACACTTTCACCTGCAAAATCTATATTCCAACCATCTGTGGGAGAAAAAGTGCTAGGCAGAACAGCCAAATCATCTTTCTGGCAGTAATGGGAAGGCTGGGGTTAAAAGTTAATCCTTCTCTAAGGTATTTCCCTCCCTACCATGTGTATTCTTGATTCTTAATATTTCCTACAGAAATATTTTAAAAGTATTTTTCATTGAACAGTGTCAAAGCACATCGTTTACCAAAGTTTGAAAAATATAGGTAACAAGGTGCATACCTCTACCTGCACAGTGGTAGAAATGGCAACACAATGTTCAGCTGCCAAGGGAAATTTTGGCTGAGGCTTCCTCCTGCTTCTCATTATGTCTGACCCCTTAAAAAAGAAAGTGACTGTATATTCTAATACAGCCTGGTCACCTTTGGCACTGGGCTGAGGAAATGAGACTTCACTGAGACAGAGGACTCCCGCAAAAAAGTGTGAAAAATTGAAATGACAAGATTGTGTTGATAGCTTGTTGAATGAATGAAGGGAATGAATTGAAATTTACATTTATATAGCACCGCTCATCTACACTGTATCACTCAGGACTAAGGAGTTCGTGGCAGACTGACTTTGCCAGCACAGCTGCACTGGAGAATGAAGTAGAATTGG
This sequence comes from Pyrocephalus nanus, assembly GCA_038380795.1. Classification (NCBI taxonomy): domain Eukaryota; kingdom Metazoa; phylum Chordata; class Aves; order Passeriformes; family Tyrannidae; genus Pyrocephalus; species Pyrocephalus nanus. The sequence goes on from CM076264.1 coordinate 66,975,804, forward strand.
ACCAAGCATCATTTTCCCAGAACCAGACCCTACAAATACAGCAGAGAAAGGCAATGAACCTATGTAAAGTTCAGAAAGGGGGAAAAACAGGGAACAAAAAGTAGAAAACTTCATGCATGGAAGGTTAGGAAGTGAGAAGGGTACAGAATAATATGTTTAAGTTTAGATTGTGATTCCAGGAATGAAACAAAACAAAGAATACAAAAAAAAAAAAAAAATCTAATTCTTTTACCTATTCCAGTCTAGGAACAAGTATCCCACCATTCCTCACTTTTAGAAAGTAAAAACCTGCAGTTATGGGGATTCAATAAGCCAGCTGTTGCGTTGTTACCTGTCCTCAAAGGTAGAAAGTATACTTTAAGTATATATATATATCTTAAATTTTCTTCAGTTCATTTAAGTCTATTACTTCCTAATCAATTCTTGCTGAACATGAGGTTCAACAGAAGAAATCGATCACTGAGCTCTTGATAACAGCTTTTAATACACTGGAAAGCTGAAATCATGTTCCTGTTGGTCCATGGTCCACTTTAATGTGGATCAGCACTTACCTTTAATGACCCAACCCTCATTTTGCCTATGTATCCTGTCACTATTAGAATATGAGAACACAGCACTGTTTGAGGATCTAAACTGAGACCTTTCACACTTATGCTTGATTCATGTAAATAATTGTATATTTGATGTCTGGGAGACAAGCTAGCAATTACTACTGTATGCTCACTGGTCATTTGTGCACAAGGAGAATTTACCAAAATAACATTTACATACCCATGGAACTCACAAGTTATTTACCTAATTTATCCTCCAGTGTCCTACAGAGGAGCTCACCTCCAACCTGTTATCTTCCATCTGTCTCAGGTGGCAAATCCGAAGTCATCTCACACTGATGCTGCCAGCAATCCACTTTTTTTGAGCATTTGCCTTCTAAAAATGAAATTCCTTAAAAGCTGGAAGAGAACCCACACAACATGAAAATCTGGCTTCTGGTTGCCCAGCTACCTCTTCCTGGTGTGATAAAGACTCGGCTGAATTCCTTCATAATTCATTGCTCAACAAAGTCATTCTTCCAAATGCAGAAGAACACATAGAACCCAGACCATATTTCATTTTTCAAATTTGTTCTGAATTTTAGGGCTATTTGAGAAATAGCTTGACCAGTATGTCTAACAGGAAGCAGAGCTTTCTCCTTTCCCTGCACCAAAAGTCTTAAAAGTCAGCCCCAAAATCATGAGATTTCAAAACAGGTCCCCACTGATACACAAATATCTTTGTGACATTTTTAGCTGACCAAGTCAAGATCTCTGAGATCAGTTCAGCTGGTTACAGCTTGGTGCTAATTAACACCAAGGTGAGGGTTTGTGGCCAGCGCTGCTTCTGAGAGGATTTCAGGCTGCACCTCACAAACACCACAATGAGGCATTATGCAGTATAAAATAGGATGAGTATTGTTACTATTAAATCATTTCTTTGTGGTTCTTTTTATCCAGATGAAAACACCACTAATTCACAGGTACTGATTAAATCACCAGCCTTTGTAGCAGTCTTACAATACATAAAGCTTCATTTTAGCATTAGAATGTTCTTAATATAGTTATTTTGCACAAAAATGGCAAGTTCTTGTTCTTCAGCACTAACCTCTATGCACTGTAATATAGCATTGAAGAAGACAGTTTTGTTTATAAACACTTTACTTCAAGTGACAAATAGTTCTTCTTAAGAAGAGTTTATTTATTTAAATTCCTAAGTATTTATGTTTTAATTTGTCACAAAAACAGAGTCACAAAAGACCGATGACTTCCCATTCAGCCTTGGATCTGTCTGATACACAGGTGGGTTCTGCTGATGCCTCTGACAATGACCCTCTACACCAAACCAAGCAACTTGCTCAATATTGCTGGAAGAAAAAGCAGACAGCAAACCTTCCTTTCTCCTGAACTTTGCCTGCTTAACTTCTAAGTGTTTTCAATTAGCTCACAGTGAAATAGGGCCAGGTTTGCAGGCAGAGATAAACACAGAAGATTACAATAGCTCAGAAAGAAATAATACAAATAAGGATCTCTGCTGAAGCAGGATTTAAATAAGTGAAAATGTAACTGTTGCTCTGGAGGGGACACTAGAGATGAGAGAAAAATGTTAAATTAAACTTCAAGGGTAAATCAAGTGTTTTTCACCTTGAGAGCAGACTTGTGGCCTGAGTTACGAAATGTTGGGATAACATAGTCCTATTAAGACAGTATATCCAGAAGAGGAAAACCCCCGTGTACAGGAATCAAATTTTGGAAACTAGAGTGCAAAGTCAAGCAGAAACAACCAAGGCAGGTAGACAGACAAAGAACAGAAGGTTAAAGCAATAAAGAATATGAAGATTTCTACTGAGCATACATAGTCCATATTCATAGAATCGTTTAGGTTGTAAAAGACCTTAAAGATCATCAAGTCCGACTGCAAACCCAGCACCGCCAAGTCCACCACTAAACTATGTCCTTTAGTAGCAAAGTTACATGTCTTTTAAATACCTCCAGGGATGGTGACTCCACCACTTCCCTGGATACCTATTAATCCAACAAATATCAGAAAGAAGAGGCAAAAGAAGAAACTGAGTCAAGGGCAAAGGAGTGAATGGCACAGGAGGGGGGTTTGAAATGTGAGAAAGTTGTCTTAAATTCACCACTGCAAATGTAAAAAGATGCTACCTTGGAGTGGGGACAGAGTCAAGAAAAATATAGGACTGATTAATGATGTCAGAATCAGAATCTCTTCAGAGGTACAACTGGCTGGAAAAGAAGAATTATTTCCTGGTACAAGAATTGGGGAAGTAATTTGCTGCTCTAAGGAGGAACACTAACTGCAAACCAAGCAGAAAACTGGCAAGACATCTGAGCTGGGAGAGCTGGAAATAGGACACTGTCTGGGGGACACACTAGGGGACAACTAGACTTTTCTATTTGCTTAGTTCCCTAAGAAAACAGAGATGTCAAAATCATACCACATCTGCAATCAGACCATACCAGGTTTGTTACCAGCCCTTATATGTGCCCAACACTTCTTCATCCAGCACTCATAGAAGCATCTTGCATAAAGACAGACAGATGATAAAGTAATTCTGAGCAAAGAAGAGCAAGGTAGCTCTGGAAAATTTGAGGTGACTAATGAGAAAGGATTAATTTGTACCAAACATCAGTACCAAGTATCCCTGGAGATAAGTGGGTGAGATCTTATAAAAAGGTCTAGATGGCCAGGTACTGAGAAAGAAGTAGAAGCAAAAAGTCTGAGGGCAAATAATGCCATGGAAACAACAGAGACAGATCCAAAATCAGCTCATCAGAGCAAGAAGAAAGAGGGATGCAGTGCTAGGCTGGGGGAAACTTCCAGGACAGCTTGTTAGACAAGGATCTCAGGCAGCTTGGGAAAAGTATAATATCTGTATGCTCATCTGGCATTAAACTGAGTTCCCTGTTGCTCCCCTACTCTTGTTTCTTCTGAGGACATCTGGAAGTGTCCTGGACCTACCTGGTTTGTGCTCAGAAGTGAGAGCACAGATGGTGGACCAGATGTAGAAGACTTTAAAATATATTCATGAAAAGCAAGGGGGAGTTTGAACTGTAGGCAAGGAACCAATTGGCATTGAAGGTTCAGCATGGGAGATAGAAAGGTCATGTATTAAACACATTAAATGCAAATTGGGAAGGTGGGGATGTTTTAGAGAGGGAAAGGAGCGAGGAAATTGGAGGCCTGGGGAAAGCACAGATAAGCTGAATAAACAAAATATAAAGAGCTATCATGGCAGTCATGCGCCTGCACAAAAGAAAAATGCTCTTCCAAAAAATAGATTCCCTATTAAGTGATTTTGCTTGATTTTTTCATGCCACTCATGAGTTATCAATCTCCCCACCCATAAAGACAAATGTCATATCAGCCCTAACCCATCAGTTATTCTCAATTTATCACCATTTAATATATATTAAAATGCTCTTACCTCTGATTGCAAAAACAAACAAAATAAGGCAACATAAATCAAAAAGAAAGGGAAAGGGAGATGAGGAGGCTGAAGAGACAGAAGGTAGATCTGCCGCTCAAAAGAATGGATTTTTTTTTTTTTTCTCTTGGTCTTTGGATCCAAGCTCTCAAGGCCTCTCCACCACAAAAATACTCCAACGGTCTTAGAGTGTAAATCTCATCAGTAGTTTATTAATCCCCTCACAACACAGAAACAAATGCTCAGCCCTGGAAGGAGAGTGGAGAAGCTGCGGAGTAGTAACAAACTCAGCAACCCTACGACTCTCTCTCTCTCTCTCTCTCTCTGATCCCATTATAAACTAACACAATATTTTTCTCCAATTTTCAGTCGGTATTGCAGCTCGCAGCAGAAAAGATACTGAAAGCAGCAGGAGCCAGGCAGAGGTGTCAGACTTCAGAGCGGACACTGCCTTGGGACCTGGGGGGGCCAGTAAATCAGTGCACGCTTGTCAACAGCTCCAAGCTGCAGGAATTACTCGAGTGAAAATAACAAATGGCTGTCATTGTGGAGCCAAAAACCTGTGATTATAATTATCACATCCCCAGTGACCTTGCATAAACTTTAATCCCTCTCCAATGGAGCATTTAAATAGCCTGCATCTACTGGCAGGGGACCGTGTCCCCTTAGTTGAAAATACAGAGACCAGGAAAGAAACGAGCCACAAAGAAACCACCAAGCCCCTCTGTGTCTTACAGCTTGTATTAAAGAGTTGTACAAGAAAAGCCCTGTCACTGTCATTTTAATTGATATTATATAGTCATTCTGAATTCAAAATGCCGTGGTGGTATCCAAACTTGGCTAATCTGAGCACCAAGCATTTTAATCAGATGAAAAGGTCAAATAACACCAAGTTTTCATTGCTACATTCAGTGGGTCACTGGGCTAAGAAAGTGGATACACAAGGTGTGTGGATGGGCTGTTGAGTCAAGGAATCTTCAGGGATGCAACCTCCTTCCACTTTGGAGACGTTAGCTTACCCATGCAGGTCCCACCATGGTCAAGACTTGAATTCTTCGGCTTTGCTTAAAGAGCTTTTTCCACTCCTAAAATCAGGCATTTCATGGTTCCCTTACAGCCAGGATTGGATGTCTTTGATTACATAATTATGGACAGTTATTTGCTAGTGGCTTGTTCTACTTTATTTCGTAAAGGTACTTCCATACAATATAGACAGGTGTTGCAGAAAACACTAGAAAGTCTGAATCTGGGGAAAGGAAAGATTTTGATTCTAAAGGATTTCATAGTCCTCATGTTTCTAATCTTAAAATGATCCTTTTAAGTAAAAAAATATCTTTTAATGCTCTTTTATGAACCAAGTCCTCCAAAGCACATTGAAAGCGTACTAGGTGCAGGAATTTGATGACACTGCTTTGAAATCGTAGAAACCAAATTGCTGCATCATAATCTGATTACTAGTTCACAGAAATTGTTACACTTGCAAACCAGGTGACTTTCCCCAGAAACAAGCACCTCCTGCAGTCAGCAGACGCTCCCATGTACAGGCAACTGACCACGTGGGTTTAAAACACAAGACCTTTTACCTTACATGCAGGTGTTAACTATGTTCAGCTAAAGCTTTGCACCATGGTATCATGTAACAGTGATTTTTTTTTCCCCAATATTGCTGTAAGAAGACAAATTGAACTTATTACCAGAAAAGAGTTTTGCTAATTGCACAGGCTTCCGATAGATTTCGGAGAGAGCACAACAGAAGAATTGCACATTCAAATTAGCACTAATTTTAACAAATTCAGAACTTTTAAAATTAAGAAATTGGTGCAACATCAAGTCTTAAGGGAAAGCCACTTACTGAGATAGGGCAAAATTTAAGCATTCCTACATTAGCGTGTACACTAATACAGAATTCTCACCTGCAGTTCTCCATGTTAAATAAATTAAAGATATCTAGAACAAGAGGTATATGTCCTAAAAATAGGAAATTGTACTATCTAGAAAAACAGAAATACTTGAAATAGAGCAGTTCATGCCCACATTAAGAGTTTTAACTTTAAATGTGGAATTAGAGATAAAAATAACTAAGAAATATCCTTAATATAGTTAAAGGGCTACAGTGGACCAAAGAGGTTATTAGTTATTTAGGTGGTTTTCCTAGTCAATAAAACCCCAGTCTGTATTGCTAAGGGAAGATTTCTTCCAAGAAGCTGTGTTAACCTAAGTCCCCCGTCCTGGCAAGCCTATAGCAAGATCACTGAACCCAGCAGTGTCAGCCCAACTCGACAGGGTGTTTGAAACCACGACTACGGCTAACACAGGTCTCCTTTCTGCTTCGTGACGGAATTAGGATGTTCTTTGGACCAGAGAGACAGTGAGAGGGACAGCCAGACCTTCACAGAGCTTTGCATCCCTGTGACACTCTGGAAATAAGCGGTGGCACAGGAGAGACAGCTCTTTGCAGCCAGTGGCTCGGAACAGGAACTGGATGGAGTCCAGGTGCCTTCACAGCCTGTGACATCAGGGCCACTCCACAGCAACCACATAGTATCAACTTCCACCAGCCTCATTCATTTTAAATGAAAATTCTCCATTTGCATCACTGCAACAGAAATTAATACATTAAATATTGTGTAATAATAGCTTGGCGCAGTCCCCTTCAGTTGGGAATCATTCCAAACACTTCTCCATGCTTGATTAGCAACGTGATGCAGTTGCCTGAGTTTAGAGCTGCATATTCTATGTGTTTCATGCATGAAGATCTGTTAAAATCCCTCTATTTACCCCATATACTGGTGATGAGTTATCATCAGTTATCTCTCCGTTTTGTTTCTCCTTTGACATGTAATCCAATCCCACTCCTCCAGCATTCTTGTTCCATCTCATCTTGGAGAATGGGCAGTGTTTCAGAAATTTTCTCTTTTCCATCTGGCCAATAAATGGAAAACAACTCACAGTAACCATCATCAGTATTAGGTTAATGGTTAGGCTCAGTGACATTTAAGGTCTTACAATTAATCTCCAACATTAATGATCATTATAAGACCAACTTTTAGCTGCTTGTCTCAACTTGCACATACACTATTTTGTGAATTCTAAGAAGTAAAAAGCACCAAATCTGCACCTTTCGTGTGTTAATACTTGAAAAGACACTAAATCTGGCATGAAATGGTACATAAACATCTGATATGATTGGCAATTAGCCATTATTTACCATGGAGTTAGTACAGTGGGAGAGGGTGTTAACCTGTTTGTTTTTACAGAAAATTATGAAAAACCTATTATTTGTCTCTTTCTTTCCCATAATGAGACAAATCATAGGCACTTACCACAGTGTATTTCATATTACGATCCTAGTTTGAGTTGATGTTTGTCAAAATTGAAATTATTTTGAAATAGCTGCTGCTGAACACTGGAATCCCTCGGAAACTGCAGAAATTAGATGGCTGTGAGAAGAGAATTGGTAGGGTATGGTAGGTTATGGTGTGGTATTACAAAGTTTCATTTATTCTGATATCAGCGATCAGGACTTTGCAGTTCTGTGTCCCCAGCATCCCAGAAGGTGTGCAATGATAAAACCAAAGCAGTGGTGTCTGTGTGTTACAGCAGGACCAGGTGACTGTTACAAATGGGCCATTTTTGAAGAGTTTCAATTTCAGTGTAGAGCAAGTTGAATAAAAAGCTCATAAAACTACTTTCACATTATGGGGCAAATTGCTCATCTCTGAATCACAATTGCTGTTGGCTTCCCATTCAGAAACCTTTCCATGAGTCCCACTGGCATTAATGGCAGCTCCACAAGCAGAACAAATAGACAATCATCTCATACTGAGAGGAGAATTTCCCCCACATGGTGTGTGTCCATCACACAACCCCACCTTTCACCGAGGGAGGGAAACAACCCTTGTGAGCCTCCCCGTCCCTCCCTCTCCATCCCCTCCTCTGTGCTCTGCTGCCTGTGGCCACCAGCCCCAGACAGGCAATCTGACATTTTTAACAGCTTTTATCATTTCATAACACTGGCTCCCAGCTGTTTCACTTTTCCCTGCACTTTTCTGCAATGATGCCGGGTTCACTCAAAAGACAACTTCGGTTTTCTGAAATGCCAAAGGCAATCTCTAACCCTGTGATATTTTGGCCTCTTAAAGACCCCATCCTGAGGAGAGGGTTACTCTGAGAATGCAGTGAGACCCAGATGAATAGAGATGTCACTATCCTTGGAGAGCTCTCGTGTACTTTAGCTAAGCCAGGAACCTCACCACCCCTCAACACAACTCAAAACCACGTAGGAAAGAGGAAGCAGAAATAGGCTGCCTTGCTCCAGGTGAAGTCACTCCAGGACTTCTGACCACAGTGCAAATTTGAGTATTTGGACAGTACATAACTATCTTGGCAGTATCTTTTTTTCCAGCTTTTGGGGAAAATTTGCTGACCAGGAATACCTATTTTTCTGACTTTAATTTTTTTTTCCCTTTCCCATTCTCCAGACCATCAGACTGGTGCTGCATGGAATTTGAATACCCAAAAGCTGCAAGCACTCAACAATTTTTCCCACAAGAGAAATATTCAAAGTACTTATTTCATATCTTGCCTTTTAACTCCTTTCTCTTTCTTTTAGCCTTTTTCCCAAGACACATGTACTAGTCTGAAGTTCAGACTGGGCTGGACGAGGGAGCCATCTGTATTTAGATTTAGAAACCCTTTCATGGGGTTTCATGAAACCCAAAGAACATGGGCCAGACTCTGGGATCTTCATCTAAAGAAGCTTTTTTAGGTTTTTTTTGGAAACTGGTGTGAGTTTTCCAGCAGTAGCAATAGTCGATCTGCTTTTTTTGACAAAAAAGACTTTATCAGACAATCTTCAGCTAGAATTAACTCCAGCCAGCATTGCCAGCTTTAACCCCAATTCAGTGTACCTTCCTTCCTCAAGCTGACCTCCCAGAGTCATTCAAATACAGCAAAATCAATAACCTTTTTTTAAAAATGATGATTCTGATTGCTACTGCTCTGTCCAAAACTTGCGATATAAAACCTATAAGTTCATAACTTTAAAAAATCAGTTGAGGCACATGAAAATTGCACGCACTTTTTTTTGATTTAAATTTTTGAGAGCGTTGCTGTCAATTTCTTTGTCCTTTGAGTTAGAAATGCAGTTCATCTTTCTTCTAGGGGGAAGCCAAAAGCACTCTATTTTCATTTCTGACTCATTTCAGCTCTTTTCAGTGTGGGCAAGGTTCGTGTGGTTTGATGTCTGATAATGAAGTTTTGGCACAGCTTTAAATATAAGTAATTAGGGAATCAGTTGACCATAACAAACAATGGACCAAAAAAAAATTGTTGAAGAGAAGGTACTTCCCAGTTGCCCATTACAGTGATTTTTGCCTGTAATTATAATTCACAAATTTAATTCGCTCAAAAAACAAATACGTTTTTTTGCTTAAGTATCCTAAATCAAGCATTAAATTAGAAGTCTTTCAAGAATGAACCTCATCATTACCTTTCTTATGAGAAAGGGAAAAAACAATAACTCTTGAAAATCTACATGTAAGGGGCAAGTGCAAGACATCTACTTGGTAAAATCCCCCTGTTCACTTCCACATATCATGTGCCTGTACTCATATATACATATATGTATGTGTATAGTTATTGATGCATATGTATATATTTTATATATTTATACACACACAAATACACCCTTACCCTATGAAAAATAAACCTCCTATGATAATGTGGTCCCCACAAGCCCAGCACTTCAATTATAAAGCAATCCTAGCACAAATCCACAAAATGCCACTGTCACATGCTTCCATTGTATGCTGTTGAAAATACCTCCAAAGTTTGGAAATTAATCACACAGCAATGCCAATCTTTTAAGCCAGGCATCTATGAACCAACCTCTTCCCTACTGAATGAATTACATTGAAATCATATAATTGCAGGCTGCCATTCAGTCACCCTTAACAATAGGAGACTTCGAAAATTGGAATTTTTTTTCCCATCTGACTCCCAACTTGCAAGCATGAAGCATACAGCAAAAGCTTGGTGCCTTTTAAATTACCTAAAATCTACATCCTTCAGACAAATGAACAGGGGAAAAAAAAAAAAAAAAAAAAAAAAGGGTGCAATTTAAGGGCAAATCATTTTGTGTTAATCCCTGGGAACTCAAAGCATGAAGATAAAAGAAGAAAAAATGCAGGTTTCACTTTGCTCATTATGGGACATTGACTTTCACCTAATAGTATGCAATTAAAATTTCTTCATGAGATTTCCTTATTGAAATAAGAAAGATAGTGCCGTGCTGAATGTGGTGATAGATCTGGTATAAACGTGCTTCCTGGACAAACTGATTTATCATGTCTCATTCCAGCAGCTCTTTCTTGCTTGCTCATTTCTCATCTTATTACTGTGAAGTTGTAATTAAAGAGGATCCTCCCACAGAGAAGAGTTCTCCTTCAGGACAAGCTAAATTATAAACGCACTGTTCTTTCTCTGAGACCAATTTAAAGAGGCAGGCTGCTGAGGGAAAGATGCACATCTAATTCTTGGGGCCCTTGGCTCTGTAATTTTATGCAGCACTCTTTCTGTTAGATACAGAATAAATTTGGGTTGCAAGCTGGGTTTCCCAGGCAAATACACCTCTGCAATTGACTATTTCAATTTAAATACATAGACAATTCAATTAAAATGGTATTGAACCACTGCACCTGATTTACTTCGTAGATGTTTCATGTATGATCACTCCTATAATACACTGAAATATTTCAGAGGGCACTAAAAAACTATTTAAAGAATAAAGAGCTTGTAAAAATTCTTTCTATTTTTCAGGAACAACATTTGACCACAACCAACACTGACCATTGTGAGATGAATTTGCCAGGAAGACACTACCAAAAGGAAACATAAGCAGTAGGCATCACATCAATTTGACAACGTGAAATGCTTCCTCTACCAAATTCTCAGCCCTTCGAACACACAGACTTACACCACTGAAAAAAAAATAAAAATATAAACCATGATTTTCTGCCATTCATCTGAGCTTGTATCCTTAATTCAATAAAGTATTTGTACTGCAAGCAATAGCAAAAATTAACTTTTCTTCAAGGGAAGAGAATCCAAGGAAGGACTCCTAGTAGTGCTGTTACTCAAGAAGGTTCTTGTGCCTTTGTATCTGAACACCTAAACTTAAATACAACGCAGAGTAATCCCCTTAGACTTATTTTTGGTTTATTTTTTTCCCAAAGGCCCTTCTTCATAAGAGTGTGAATTCCAGGAATAAGAAGTATTCATACCACTTCACAGAAACTCTCCAAGTGACTTCTGATGCCTCCTTGAGGACTCTGGAAAGAGGGAATAAGTGGGTGAACTTCATCAAATGGGACTAGGAGAGAAGAATGCACTGAAAAATAGGGGTGAGCTTTCTGAGCTTGAAATGCTCATCCAAGAATAAGAATCTTCTCTTAGCTTTGGAGTATATATGTACCTTAATATTAAGCATTACTTTCATGGTATCCTGCCTTTAATGTCAATGTGGGATCTAAGAGAATTCAGATCTCTTGATAATGAAAATTCACCTGATACTCAAAAGGCTCACACAACCATGAGATAGCCTTTTACACTGTTACATCCTATAGCTTTATATTTCTCCTTGAGTCCATTAATTTAATTGCATCTCTGGATTTCATTTTAAAATATTTTATTGTAATCATAGGAGACAGCAATAATTTATTAATGTGCTCAGTAGCAGTGTGACAGAGTAAGAGCAACATTACATTTGCAGACATATAATTTCAGAGCTAATTTCATAAAAGTATAGGTGAACTTGATCCTTAAATTAAAACCATTGTCCTTTGCTGGAGAATTAAGACAGGCAATTCATTCTGTGTCATATCTACAATGTTTTAAATGTGATGCAAAGACCTATGTAAAAGTGAGGTATTTGTAGCAGCTGATATAACCATGAGGGTCTATAGTCCATGAGGAAAAAAAATGAAAAAAAAATATTATGCTACTAGACAGTGAAATATTTATAACTGGGTATACTGAGTATTTTTAAGTCCTTTTCAAAACACAAAATGCTAAGCAAAAATTATCTGGTTTGACTTCCAAAACCAACAGATGTGGTATCAGTAAATATTACTTCATTTGCTTCTCTTTCTCCTTTACACGTTGTCTTTCCCATGTTGCCAAGAGAAGAGAAACTGTGACAAGAGAAGAAGGAAGGAAAAGGAAACAACATAGCACCCAAAAATCTCACCACTGCTTGCTCTCTCACATTTCTTGCTGCTAATTCTATGGGCTCTATTAGTACTGCAGATTGTCTGGCTAACTAGTTGCAAATTTTCACATTCAAAAGTCCAGCTCCAGTTTCACGGAACACACAAGGTCATATCAGCATTTCTTTTTTCCCCACTGTTTGTTTTTCCATGGGTGGCTGCAAGTCCTACAGGACCTAAATCCATTTCAAAGGTCATTTTCTATTAAAATTTCTAATACATTTAGATAATATATAAAAGGCGAGGTCTACAAAAAGTCACAAAGCAATTGAAAAAGGGAAATATAAGCATTGACAATGCCACTTTTAGTCAAGTAGGCATTCACAAGAAATTCTTTCTTTAGGCATATTCCCTGCTCTGATAAAAACCTCAGTTCTGTTTGAAAATGTACAAGGTATTGGTTGTGAAAAGCTTTTCCTTGTTAGATGCCTAAACACAGAGAAAATAAATACAGTGCAATGAAGTGACTTAAAGCCTCAAACTCCCTCACTCTGCTTTCCAAAGAGTCAATCAGAATAGACCTACATATCTTCATTTATGGAGAATTCCTTGTACAAAAACTCTCTCAAGCTGCATATTGCTTGCCAAGCTTCCGGCCAGAGAGAATTTGTTTTGTGGATGAATTATTACTTATTAATATACATGGCAAGTAAATACAGCTGCTGTGGGCAGCAGCCAGTCAGAGCCAAGCAGACAAGGGTCTGTGCTCCCTCCAGCTTACAGCATAAAGGGAAAACCAGCTAAACTACAAGACCAGGCAGCAGATAAGTAAAACCAGAAGCACCCATTAGCTCTCAGTCACAGGACAGGTGGGGGATTCAAACATTGCACGTAAAGAATTGCAATGTAGATGCAAAGAATAAATAAAAAGAGCATTCCCGACCTGCAGACTCCTCTCAGTCCCTACTCCCTTTTGTTCTTACCACTTACTTCTGCTGGCTGACAAATCATCTCCCCGACACAATAAATTTGTTATGGAACATTATCTCAGGCTGAGGAAGGTCAGGATGTGCTAAAGGTCATGTATGTATTAACCCACTACATGAGAGTCCCCACCCTTGGTTTAAAACATAGTCTTAAATTACATACTATTGAACTGGCTATAACACATCCCTCATAAACAGCCTCATTTACCTGACACGGTCTCAGGATGTGCCTGAACATCCTGAAAACAGGCGAGGGTCCCGTTTGCTCCAAGGTATTGTTAAAGGCAAAAACAATGTTGTGGAGTTAAAGTGCCTAAGACAAAGGAGATGAGGACAATCAGATTCCAGCTAAATCTGGGTGCACAGCACCTGCTGGATTAGGATCTGGTCATGGTGAACCCAGTGGAGACCATGGCTACAGAGCCCTGCACTCAGCTTCAGGTTTAATTCATCACCTCCAGAGGTTGTATTTTATGTTTTGTGCCAGAAAAAAAATTAACACAAGAAGTCTTTTAGCCTAGAAAAATGAGGGATACACTACAACAGAGTTTAGGGTTTTGAATTCCTTTTGAAAAGAGTGTTTTTCTCCCTGAAGCAGCATTAGGTGGTAACACTAGGCAGAGGGTGAATGCTGTGATTTTGGATACACAGTAAAGCTGACCAATAAGTCAGACAAAACAAGCAGTAAAACAGAGTTGATGTGGCTGCTTTCAACAGCAGCCACTACACATTCCTTAGTTAATTAATTCAGAAGTAGGATATATTTTTAAAGGCAATTTTTTACTATTTTTAAATTCATTTGTTCTACACAAAGATTGAGTAAACTTGATTGGCTTGATTAAAATAGTGCAATTATTACTTTCCCATTTATCTACTTTTATTGCCACTTTGCCAGTAACTGAGAGAAAAATGACAAAAAGACAAATCCAGGAAATTTTAGTTGTCAAGGGGATTTTAAGAGAAAATTTTAGGAATACATTTGCCAAATTTCATGTTTTTCAAGCAAGTTTTTTTTTTTTTTTATGATTTATCTAGAAATTTTCTCTAGGTCTATCTACAGCAGAAAAAATAAAGCATATTAGAAGACAATTTCCTGACTCAACAGTGCTTTGTAACTTTTCCATATTACTATACAACACTGTTTTAAATTTTGCTTTTGAATATATTGCTCTTCATGAATGTAAGAAAGGAGCTAGAATTCAGTAGTGGATATATCCTTACTTAAGGTCCAGTACATCATCAGTGCCCACTGTAATTTTTGCCTTACAGCAGAATGAATCCAAGATTCTTGGTCAGATTCTTAAACAACTAAAACTTACATTAAAGGGTTTTTTTAATAAGTAATTGCCTAGAATCAAGCAAGAGAAGGAAAGAGGAGCATTGTCTTCCTGTATCCCCCTGCTGGGCAGTTAGAAAGACATGGAAAACCAGTACAAAAATTTAAGATACAACCACAAAACTGTGAAAACATCTTTCTTATACATTACTAAAAATAAACCTTGTCAAATCTACAGTTTTATCTAGGCCTTAGGCTTAGAAGTTATTGTTATTGAGATGAGTTTAAAAGCATTTTCTCAAGGACTTGCCCATCATCCAGGGGAAAATACAACCCAACTGACCTCTGAATAGCAAGAAGTATTTTCACATAAAAAACCCCTTTGCTCCAGTCCTGTTTTAACTACCAGAGTAATCTTGGAGTAATTTCAGTGACTCAAATCCTGACCATGCATCAGGCTGTGATGGGGCTGTTACCACCTACGAGGGTGTCAACAGATGAGGACAGCACAGCCTGCCCCTGTGTCACAGCAGTGCCCAAGGGGAAGAACACATCAAGGCCGCATCCCAAAACCAGTCTGATCATCTGGGACTAAAGGAGAATTCCTCCACTTCCCCTCCATCTAGGTTATTGCTGAGATTTGAACTCATCTGTCCTAGCTTTTAGGCATCAAGTCTACACCATTCACCTGTTTTTAGAGAGAAAGGCCCTCTAAGGAACAAGTTATTTAACGGTAATAAAGGCCTTTTGGGAGCTCTTCTATGTCCCTATTAATTACACAAAAGATCTTAGGTCACATTTAGACCTCAGTGTGCCCAGTGGTGCCTCTGGGTTTGTAATGGACCCCAGGCAAGGCTCAGCCTTCCCTGAACCTGATTTTTTCCCTAAATCAGGAAAGACAGAAGACTTTCTGTTACAGTTGAGAGCATACAGGACATGGAGTTTTGATGCTGATTCATCACTACTTAATCTGGGGGAAGAAAGGGAGGAAAGAAAGAGGGGTCAGATAATTAACATCTCCATATAGTACCATCTACTTGGCGTTTCCAACTGGCTGTGCAATTTGGGATAGGGGAGCAGGAATCAAAGGCAAATAAAAGGATCTGGTAGGATGTTTTTGACTTGCTTTCCTTGACAGAAAACCGTTCCCTGGCAATTGTGGAAAAGGGAAATGTTGGCTTAGTGCAAAAAGCAAACACAGGAATCTTTTAAAGACACAGATATCTTGTATCTCTGCTTTCAGTGAGCTGTTTCTCCTTTTTATTCTCATTTTCACTCTCCGTCTGTCTTCATTAGTCTGCTGGCACTCTGCTAGGATTAGTGAGCTAGTTTCCATGGTTTCTTATTTTCACTTTCTATCTTTCTTTGCTTAACTCATTAAATTGCTCATTACTTCACTGCACTTTACAGGAGACATATTTATTGTATTAGTTACACAATGGCCAGATTAGTAAGTGATAGGCAGTTTGCTATTTGAAAGAACATATTCTAATAGCAGAAAGGAAATTCAGGAGACAGAGATATTATCTACTAGTTGTAACATAACTGGGATAGTTGGTAACTGCTAAATGTTTACTCTTTATCACTAGAAATATGCTACATGATTATAAACATACTGCGTGCACACACACCTCAGTTCTCTGCATCACCCACACTGCTCTTTCACCCCAGCAAAGGGAAACCACAAGAACAGCTCTGTGGACAAACACCATCTCTTGCCTTCTCCTCTTTACCTTCCGTGACAAATTTCCCATGACCAAAATGCCCAGACCACGGCTTTTCCCAGGGCTTGGAGGAGGTCTGCACCCCTGAGTCTCCCTCTGACTGCTGGGGACAAGAGCAGCAGGGACATCAGGGAGGAACCAAGGCCTCACAGAGGGTCCTGGCCAAAGGAAGCCCTCCTGCATGAAAACTGAGCTCAAACTCAACGGTTATGGCTCCAGTTTCAGATTTCCACCGTGCTTGTGCCAATTGAATACGGGAAGTTAATTCTGCGGCTGATACTCCTGTCCTGGCAAAACTCTTGAGTGAAATGAATATTCAGTTCAATGGGAGCACAGTAGGGCTGGTTGAGGTTGTCTGCTTAGTCAAGTCTGTATCTAAAGCAGTTTTCAGCCCTGATTCAGTGTTTGGCTTCTGGAGTTTTTTATTTGTTTGGTTTTCTGATTGTGCCAACTTCAACACCCGCTCCTCTGCCACTATGCCCCATTTCTCTAAATAATCTCCACCTCCTCATCCTCTCCATTTAAGTGCAGTCCACTTCCCCCTCTGATCAAGCCATCAAGGGTGCAGAACAGGTCTCTTTACCTTGCACCTCTCGCTTCCTCATTTGATCTTTTCCACAGTTAAATATAACCCAGTTGATTCAATTACCCTGAAGTCTCCCAGATGCTGAATGTAATCATCCATGCTCTGTCTCTTTAGTTCGACAGGCCTCCAAGACAGAGTTCCTTTCAGCTGAATTAAGATCTTTCCTGCAGTTAGTGAGCAGTATATACAGGGGTTCATGCCATTCATTCATCTTCTCTGGGAGTTCATTTATCACTCGAAGGTAATCTACTGTGGAGAATTTTGATCAAGAGGATGCCTTTTTTTTTTTTTTTTTTTTTTTTTGGTGTTTTAAAGAAAATCTGGTATTTTTAAAAACATTGACTTGGCCCCTTGGCTAAACTTTGCAGACATAAAGGGATCATCAAGGGATTTATGAAATGTAGCTTTCCTTTTTATCTCATCTGTATGGAAATGAGATCTCCTTTTTTTCTCCAATAAACCCTATGAGTGCTTTTATTTTTTAGGATGTGAACAGGAGCTATTTCACTGAACATTTCACTGTCCCTTAATGTTAGCCTACAGCTGCCTGCTTTACCATTTCATTTTGTATATTCTGGCATAGGAAGTGCTGATGTTTGCTAAGTTTGTCAGTAGGGCTTTTCTACAGTAAACTTTATCTTGAATACCTACTGATAACAGTTTTGCTCTTCAAACTATATCAAATCTGTCCAAGATTGCTCTTCTATCATTGCCCTTGATAGAGAATAAGATCATCTTTTGTCATCTAGCAGAAATTGTTTTCTGATAATTTTATATTCTGCAAAGCCTTCAAAGACTGTCCCAAGTTTTAAGAATGCTTTATATTTGAACATTTAATTCAATTTATTAATTCTGTTTAAAAATATTCTTGATGCAATACAGTGAAGCAAAAAATATATCACCCCAAATTTCAAAACAAGAAGTATATGATGGCACAGCAGAATAGCTTATATAAGTGAGACATACATGAAAAACACATTATTAAGTTTGGAAAGCCCCAAGAGTGACCTATTTATTTCTCAGAGCTGTTTGCAAAACACATACACTGCAATTTTGTATATGTATGCTGTTTGTTAAAAGATAAATGCTTCAGTAACCTCAGCTGTATAAAATCTTCCCGTTAAGCCTAAACTAAGAGACCCACTGTCCCTGAATCACAAGCCCGAAGAAAAAGGGAAGGCAAAAGAACAGGGTTAGATGATAAAGGAAAGAGGGATGTGCTACACACAGCCAAGGCTGCTGATGGAGAACCAGCCCTCCCTCTAGCACTGATCGTGCAAAGCCCTGCTCCAAGAAATGGTGTTGGGAGTTTTGCAAGGCAGAACTGGTTGTTACAGTTTCTGATGTGAAGACATGGATCATCTGGGCTCGTTTGTCACTGAGATTGGAATTACTGCCCCTGTTAGTGCTTCTCAGCAAAACTAGCAACTGCAAAGGTTAATTTTCTTTTTAAACACCTGCATCTGATAATTCTTTTGCATTCCAGTGAGTTTCCTTTTCGTAGTTTATAAATAGTAAAAAGCATAATTAAGCAAGAGAGTACTTTTCTCTTTTACAAAAAACAAACAACAATCAAACACTTCTTGCTGTTTCTGTATTGAAGTTAGGGCTTTTTAAATGCAAAATTACTTTCTCCAGAAACCTGTAAAACAGAATACTCTAAGTACTTTTTAAATAGTTTGTTATTTTTAAAATTGCAGTAAAGCTCTAATGGCAGAAAAAACCCAAACAAACTAGTTTTAAAACTCTACTCCTGCTTACTTTGTCTTTCATTTCTGTCTTTGGCACCTGATAGTATCAAATTTCATTCTTGCAAGAGCATGCCCATTGGGCAATCCTTACATAATTTCTGTCAAATCAGGAAGACCATGTTTCATCTTTGAAACTCAAATACCAGCAGCATCTGGCCTAACCTGAAATCTGGCAGATTACAGGTCCTCCATGGGGGAACAGTATCTGGGGAGTCCAACCTGAAAAGAGATGATGTATTCACTCAGAAATTGTTTCCCATATAGAGGGGGAAAATATTACCACATGTACTCTGCCTATAAATTAAAACACTGAAAATACCAAAACTCCACCACATTCAACCCAAGAAAAGCAAATGTGGGCAAGCTCCCATTAATCCTTGTTGAACTACTGAAGAGTAAACATATCTCAATTGCCAACATTTTCATATTTTTACTGAATTAAAAGCTAAAAAAAAAAAAAAGCCACAATTTTTTTAGCACATTTTCTTTGATAACGTGCTACGTACATATTATATATGTGCTTAGGAGTCTAACACTTCAAACACAGCACTTCTTTACCACCCACCATTCCAGCACTCAAACAGTACCCAAGCTATGCAGTCCCTCCTCTGCCTTTATTGGTGCTCCCATTACTGCAGGAGAACTAAAGCATCACAAAAGTAGCCAGTTCAGCCAACAGGCCATCCCAAATACAGCTGGAAGCCATACCCAGAGCACGTGTTTTGACTGTGGTCAGAAGATGTACTTCCTACATACCAGCAATAGCAAACCACTAATGCAGCTGGACTGTGCAACAGCAGGAGGGAAGGTGTGGTGGCACCAGGCTTGATATGTGGTGAACTAACCCACCAAAGACACACACACCCCCCATTACATCAATGCACTGCAAATTATGTGCGTTCATACCTAAAATCTGCTGCCCTACCTCAGTATCTTGCTCACAAGACCACTTCTGCATCCAGTCCTATTTAGTGTACCCTGTTTCCCATTTAGTCCTATTTCAGTGAGAGCTCAACTCTGCAGCATACTGACCCTCTGGTCCCCACTTCATCAAAGCACTGACCTGTGAGGACACAAGTGGTCCTGCAAGCCTTGAGGTCCAGCACTGGCTCAAATGTGTTCCTGGATTGGAGCCAGCGTGTTTAGCATCTGACAGAAACAAACTTCTTGGGGTTTTTAGCCTGTTAGGTCAGAGAGCACTTTTATTCTGTGAATGCTCTTATACATTTTGACAGATACTGTGCTAATAAAGGTATCAGAGTTTTGGTTTTACTTGTTAATAAAAGCATCACGGATCTTTCCACATTTAATACAAATCAGAGATTAATGAATTCAGGCCATTTTTTTTATAGCTGCATACATATATATACATATATATGTATACACATGTACACACACATTTATATATGTTCATGGGCATGTGTATGTGTCTATGGCTTACTGTCTGGAAAACCCAGTAATTATAAAGTTAGGTATCCTATGTCACCCTTGTTATTACTGTTTAAAAATCTCTGATGGAATTGTTATAAAAAAAATTCCATACCTGTTTCATCATTACCTGAATCTGCACGGTGAGAAAATATGCAAAAAAAGGTCTAATAACTCACCATACTGCCAGAGCTTGCTTTTATTTTTAAAATAACAGCACATCTTTTTCAATATTATTACTTACTAATGTCCTAATCTTTTTAACCTAAAGGACATTTTCTTAGTGGTGTTGCAATACTCTAAACTGTGTGCAATTATCCCTGCTTACTTAGAAAGACTTAGTAAGGAATGAGCAGGAACAACTGGCATAAGAACAGAAACATTAAGCCATGTAAAAGCAAAAGCATTGGCTTGCAAGGAACCTGTTTGTAGCTTGTAGAAGACAAGCTTATTGCATTCTTTGTTTAGCAACCAGGCAGCAGAATGCTGGGGCTGCTGGCACTCTGTATGGCAATCTGCTATAAATACTAGTAAAAAACTATAATTGCACTCCAGAGCAAAGAAACTTCTTCCAAACACTGTAATCCAAATGCATCATACCCAGGTGAAAGCATGAATTTACAAATGCTCATTGAATCAAGCTGTCCTAGACCCAACTGGAAAAGTTTGATCTGCTTAGAAGAAGCACTGAGGGAACAGAAACACTATCAGTTTCAATGACAATATTATTTAGCAGTTATTTAGCTCCCTGCATCCAAGATACTCTACAGTCTTCTACTACCTTCTTGTCCAGACTCCCAAGTGGCCTGAAACACACACCAGAAACAAGAGGGATCTGTCATGACATGCCAGATTGTAAGTTTGGTTTGGTTAACCCAAGGTTTGAAACATTCACTGGCCCAAGCCTGCAGGACATGACAATGTCACTCCTCTTTAGTACTTGGTGTTCACCGTGGCCTCTGTGAGACAAAGGGGAGGGAAGTCTGATGATCTGCAGACACGCTCAGCAGATGTCCCACGGGAACAACTGATCCCAAGCACAGATCACACTCAGCTCCTCTCACAGCTGATCCCAAGCACAGATCATGCCCAGCTCTTCTCCTTCTCAGTGGTATCTGGTGAGCGGTCCACAAGCCAAATGCTTTGCTCTGTTTGCTTCTGGCTACCACGGTAACCCCTTCCTGGCTAATCACAGGTTGATTCCAGGAGGACAACAGCGTTAATTATTCTGATGGTGATTTTGGAAAGGATGGGAATTCCCCCATACAGTTGTACTTACCATGCACATGAGACAAACCAATGCGAGAAGGAAGAATCCAGTCTCCTATTCCTTATCTGTACAGGCTACTAAGTCATCAAATGTGGCACCAACAGATTTGTGAGGCTTGAACAGGCAATTTGGTTGACTCACTGAGAAAGATGGTTGTGCAATTCCAGTCTGAAACCAGAAATAGGAGATTTATGGTAAATCTAGATGCAAAGAGATTTTGCCCTTATTGTTAGCAAGTCTGCTAACACTACTGCAGCTTTCAATGAAACAAAGATGGAACAATAAAAAAAAAAAACAAGAAGATTTCCAATCTGGATGTTGTCAAGTGCACTCAAAACCCTTTCTCCCTCTGCTTTTCTCTTTGAAGCACACACGGACATTTGTGAAAAGCTGTGAGAATTTCAGCTCAGCATCAACAACAATTGAGTTAAGAATTGGCATAAATGCTGAACTCCAAATAGATTGTTTTGATCTAATAAATTAAATTCTCAGACTACTGAGTAGATTTTAATAGACAAAATAATCCAACATGATGTTATTTCTGGTCTACACCTGATTTGTAGTCCTACTTGACAAAAGTAAGAGCCATCCTCACCTTTTTTCTCTTTTATTTGGTATTAAATACAGATGTTTAAACAGAATACTGTTATCAAGTATTGTAAGGTTTCCAGGTATTTATTTCATTATGTGATAAAAAGTAGTTAACCCCATTGAACTAAGTTTATGTACATGCACACAATGCTCACAAAGGGAAAAGCTGAATGTCATGAAATAACTATCTACTTCTAAGCAGTGGACCTTCCCCACAGAAACCTTGGTAAGAGCTGGTCAAGAAATGTGGGAAATAAGAGAGGAACCAGTCTTTGTCAGATCTCTGTGTGATCCATCACCTTCCACAAACATTCTGCTCTTCAAGTTGCTTTTCAGGAATGAATAAAACTTGAAGAATATAATTCATAAGTATTTTGGTCAAAGGTTCCCAGCCAGTGCTAAAACAAAGAATATGAGTCTATTCTATGTCTTTTTAAAGAACAGGACATCTTACTGTGCACCTCATCACTTCTAATTCTTCCATTTCTGCAGCTCAGACCCTGCCCAAGTGTCAGCATCCAGAATCACTCTAAAGATTCATGAAAATAAGTATTTTAGTGCCAGCAAGACTTAATAATTAATGCCTTGAATTTGAGTATCATCAGCAATTCATTCTGGTGTGCTTCACATTCAGTTGCTTTGATGGAGAATAACTATATTTAAGTCACATTAAGATCAGTTATTTAAACGACAATGAAAAAAATCATGTGGTTATAATCTATACACAGTCTTGCTTCTTTTTGACAAATATTTCCATAGTTCTATTTCTGGATACTCAATTCATTTATACAGTTGTAATCAAGACCTACTTCATTTACAATGCCTGTTTGATCTCTATTCAATACAGTAGCAAGTTATAGATGTGTTGCTGTTTCACATCTGTAAGATAAAACAAATGCTAGTCACCTAAAACATCTAACATTTAAAAAACTAAAAAGGCATAATGATATTATCTACTTAGTACTGTATGTATGCAAACATTCTGAAGACATTTCACCCAGGAATAATAAAAGATTCTCATAAAATGGGAGCAAGAAACTAGCAGGCTTTAGCCCAAACTGCAAACCAGACTAAACTCTTGTGGATCAGCTCAGTCAAGTCTACACCACCCCAAGGCATTACTTCCAACACTTTCTGAAATCACCCCAACACCTAAAAAAGATGCCTTCACATTGTTTCGTCTGCTTACAACACTTTTTAATGTATTCTAATTAAATCTGAAGGTAAAATTTCCATAATACAGTGATTTCTCTGGATTCTGTGGTAACTGGCTGCATATGGAGCAATGGCAGCCAGGACATAAGTTTATGCAAAACTTTTCAAGGCCTGAATTCTACCCATAAATCCGAAATTCCATTTCACAACAACTGTTCACAATCACTTTACAGCTGAATCATAGAACCACAGACTGGTTTGGGTCAGAAAGGAACTTAAAGATCATTTAAGTTCAACTCTCTGCCATGGACAGGGACACCTTCCACTAGACCAGGTTGCTCAAAGCCCTCTCATAGAATTAGCTTTGAAACAGTCCACAAGCAAAAGGTCCTTACATTTTTAAGTCTCAAAAATATTTTAAACAGCTGACTACTTCATCACAACCATGTTTTGTATTGCACCTCTCAGTGCAATCCAGAAGTGCAGATGATGTGCAGGAGAAGAGAAAAGCAAGTTCCTGACTTTCAGCTGAGGGGTATTTAACTGACCCAAGATCACTGCTAAGCAGATGGAGGAGGCACAAGTATACATCACAGTAGATGGAAAAAGAAAGACAAACCAAAAATCCAAATCCAAATTAGTGCTGGAAAAGACCTCCAAGATCACCGAGCCCAAACTTCAGCTAATACCACCGTATCACAAAGTGCCATGTCGACTCCCTTTTTGAACACCTCCAGGGATAGTGACTCCATCACTTCACTGGGGAGCCTGGAGAGCATGGAAAGGAAAAAAGAACCCAGGACACAAATCCTTTCTCCATTCCAAACTAGACACTGGTGAGTGGGGTGTGGTCTATGGCTCCATCCTGTATGAAGAAATATCATTGCATTACAAACATCTGCTGTTCACCACTAGGCTGAGAGTGCAGCCCGAAGTATCTCCTATGTTTATTCCAAGAGAAAACCCAATGGCAAGATTGTAAAACATGCAACAGAGCTTTGTAGAGCTCCTAATAGATTTGCAGTGCTGATCAAAGAGAAGAAATTTGCCCCCAGGAAAAAAAAAAAAAAAAATCAATCACTGCAAGACCTCATAAAAGGAAAAAACATAACAATTAAATTGAAGTAAAAAAAAAAAAAAGGCATTAAAAACTAACCAAAAGAGAGCTAGGAAAATATTAGGCTTCATACAAAGGCTAAGAGTTTTAACAAAACAGTCACTACAGAGAGAGAACTTGAGAATAGAAGTGAAAGTTGCATTAAAAGAAGAGTATATTACACCCCTGTCAATCATTAGGAAAATTCTGGGGGAAAGTACTAAACATTTAATTTCTGAAATTTTACAAAGTCTGTATTCTGCAGCTTTATGACAATGCATCCACTTCTAAGTATCTGAAGATACAACATATTTACATGTAAATGCCTTGACATTACACACACATGGAATCATCTCAGGGTGGTGACATTTTCATAATATCTCATTAGGTAGAATTTTTCCATTTATTTTCCCATCTTTATTGACATAATAAGAGAAAAATAAATTTTTTCTGACTACTGATTTTTGGTGTATCTAAAACTGATAATTAATGAGTAATTCAGACCTAGATCAGCTGGAGCCAGATCATAGTACCCACCTGAGGGAACACACATGTTCCCAGGGGTTTTCCTAAGTTCTTCCAGGTGTTTGTAGACATGGTCCAACCCAAAGTTACCTTTCAACACCAATAAGCTTGGAAAAGTGGAAGTCACTCCACACAACCTATTCTCTTAGCTCATTCCAAAGCTTAGAAAGATCAGTATTAAGTTGCTGCTGGATTTTAGAACACTTTGTCACAATCAGCTGAAGAAAAAGTCATACTGACACATGTTTGTATAGTCACTTGTCCAAATCTTGTAAAGGCTTATAGAGGGTTGGTCCTCTCTTGATGGGCCAAATATGTCTCCAGATGTACACAGGCATTACTAAAGATTAGCTCACTGCAAGAAAATTGTAACTTTACTGCAGTTCTTATACAGTCATGGTTTCCTGGTATTGTCTGGCCATGTCCAGATTGATGTCATTAGCCTATGTCAGCCAGATAGCAAAAGCAAAAATTCTGCCATAGAATGTATGAACCCATTAATGTACAGGGAACTTTTCACTATAACCCTTGAAGAAAAAATCCTGGCAGCATAGTAATTGTTTAAAGACAGCTCTGAGTGCTCATGCAAATGGGTGAGCCAACCAGAAATATTTTAAAGGTGCAAAAAATAACGCAGGATGGTTGAAGAGCAGAGAGAAATCATTAATAACAAGATGTTCTTTAACACCTTGGTTGAATCAGTCTTTGAGCAATCTGGTCTCTAGTGGAAGGTGTCCCTGCCCATGGCACGGGGAGTGGAGCAAGATGATCTTTAAGGTTCCTTCCAACTCAAATCATTCTAGGATTCTACTTAGCAGCTCAACAGCATTAGACTGTGTCCTGTGGAACTTTCTCTACACTAGTGTTCAAGCCAGTGCTGGGTACCTCAGGGCTAGTGTCTGGCACACTCAGCCCAGCAGAAAACCCGCACTCCTTTCCCCTGCTTTGGCTCCTTCATCTCGCACTGCCCAGAGGAAGTTCAGCTCCCAGTGGGACAAAAGCAGGGAGGTGGTACATATCCCTCCTCTGCCTTCAGGAAAAGAGAGCATGTGCTGGGGACTTTTGCAATAATTCATGGAGCACTCGGTCCATTTGACACAGTGGTATCAGTGTCTTTTCATTAATTACATGGAGGTGGCACCATTTGTTTGAGCTGGTGTGAATGCGTGGCACCAGCGTATCGGGCCCCCTTTAAAATACCTATGAGTAGGCAGAGAAAAAGGGAAAAAGAGAAAGAGGAATCTGGAGAGTGAAGAAGAGAGGCACTATTAAACACTCTGTACTTATCTTGCTAGGGAAGAGCTTTGTTCTAAGGGGGGGGGGGGGGGAACTCTCTCTTTGAAGCTATCCAAACAGTAAACAGCCCATTCTTTAAACGGTGGCGTATCTACAGCAATGCGTACATCAGAGGACTGGCACGAGGAAAGCATTTTTTCTTAGAGATAAAACAGCAGAAAGGGTCTCTTGCACCGGTGATAATTTGGATTTTCTGTTTTACTTGGGTTTTCAGGGCAAATCCAGAAAAAGTCTAATAAGCCCTTAAAGAAAAAAAAAATGTATTAAAAAGTGTTGTAGTTTGCTGATTCATTGCTTCTTGAAACACATTCTTCTCCCTGGATAGAAATAGAAAAGGTTTCAAAGGCTTCGCATCATATTTTTAGTCTGTTTTAAGAGACATAGGAGCTCTTATGCATTAACATGGTCAGGACAGGTGTTTTGGTGTTATAGGCCCTAAATGAGGATGGATACTACAGCCCAGATCTGCACACAAATGCTCCAGCTCTCAGCATACAACTACATTCTGAGCTGGCAAAGTGGCACAAGGGATAAGAAGAAATTTCATTCCCTAGATATTTTAAAGATTTATACCCTAACGATCTTAACTAATTTTCTGAGTTTTTCTCTCTATGGGGAGCTCTCCTGTACCACTTAATTGCCCTTCAGGCTTGCCCACAAGGCAAGAGATGGGTTCCATACCTGCTTTCACTTGTGGGGATTCAAGCCCCCAACACTGCCTTAGTTCTTCCACAGGAGAGGGGCAAAGGCACACACAAGACTCAAGAGGGCAGAGGAAGAGGAGCAAAGGGGAACAGGGCTGCAGTTCAGTACTGGAACCTCTCCTCAGAGATAAGGAGCTCAGCTGAGCTCCTTCCCATGAAGAGATGCAAGATCTACTTTTTTTTCTTCAAACTTTAAAATCGCCTTCCAGCCTTCAGTTGGGTGCAAACAGCAAGTTTTGCTAACAATAATTTGTAATCCGGGGGGACATTAAAAAATATAATCTGTACTACAGAGCAATGCCATCCCAGGCACGCAAGCTTCTGCAGAGCAGGAAGCTGCCATATTAAATGATTTCCTCTAGTTTTGCAATTTAGATGAAGAGATCAGCATTACAGCCCTTGCAAGCAGTGGAAGTGAAAATAGGCACTGCAAAAAAACATCATGATTTCTGCTTCTTGTGCAGCAGCCACCCATTGATAAAAGGCGGCATGTGTCTCTCTCCTTCACAGACTCACTAGTAAATAATCATCAATTTACACATTCTAGCACAATATCTCTACCTACAAATTGCTTCTTCAGAGATTTCCTTTTCCCCTGGAAGCACCACTTCTAAGTGTGTTGAAATTACATCTTATTCTTTTCTTTGAAAGATCTCTCACTGCACAGCCAAATAAAGAGAGACCATTTGCATAATTCTTCTTTTTAAATGACTTCAGGTTGATACAGGTTCTTTAGTGAATTGTTATTCAGCAGGACATGGTCAGATGCAGATAAAGTGCTATAGAAGGTGGAAGTTAACATCCTCAAATCTGATCAAATAACATTTCAGTTTTAAACTGATACTGTAAATCACAAGGAATTACAAAGCTCTAGCTTGATTCAGCTGTTGAAACAGACTTAATATCAAAGCATCCTTTCATTCAACAAAAGACTCTGCTCTGAGCCATTCTCAGGCTCGTAGCAAGTAGAGATCATCATTCCAGCAGACTCTTGCAGCCAAATGGATTATTTCCCTGAGTGGGCCTGATCTCTGTCTATATGCATAAAATAATTGCATTTAATATGAAATTATTATGTACAATTGCATATAAATCATACATATAAAAGCAAAAATAATAAGGAATTAGTAGCTTCATAACGCTATTTTCAGTTTCTTTGGTTGCCTCAAACTTTTTAGTAACTTCAGAAACTGAGATGGTCTCATTTTCTTCTAAAAATCTGCAGATCTGTTGTTTTCACAGCAGACATTGAAAGAAAATTTCCATAGAGTTTTCATGAAGTTTCACAAGACTTGTGCAAAGACTCAATTCTGACTATCAGGAAATGTGAAAGCACCCAGAACCTCTCTTGAAAAAACATTTACCACTCGTGCTCACATGAATATCAAACCTAAACATTGCAGTCTGAAAACCAGCATCATCTTCATCTCATTGCTTATCTCTAACCAAAATTCTCAGGGCAGATACATGAGAATAATTTGCCAAGGGAAGTTGTTCAAGAACCACTGCGTGGTATTGCAAAGACAGTTTTGAAGTAGGTGCAGTTCGGAGCAATCTTTCACTGTTAATAAAACAGCCGAGGCTACCAAAAAGTCTTATCTCTAGTGCAGTAGCACTTGGACCAGAAGAATAAAAAAATTCCCAGCAGTTATTTCCCTTAAAGCCTCATGCATTCACACACACATATTCATATTCTGAATAAGGACAGAGGACCAGTGGATCACTGCACTGTCGTATATTCAAAGTATAAAACATGAAACCTGAGTGTACAGTGGGATTTTCACACTGAGTTTTGAGATTTGTGGATGTTTGGACCTGTTCTCTCTAAACCTTCCAATCTCAGCCTGAAATGGAGCCAGTGTACAGCAGGCAGTTCTGTTCTGGTGTCATTAAAAGTGGAGAATGGGCAGCACTAGCAGGGGACTGTAAATCAGGGTGGTTTTGCTGTGGGGGGAAGGAATACTCCTTCACAGTCAGCATTTGATTCAGTTCTTATGTGAAGAGCAGAATCAGAAATTTAAGGGTTTGGCCATGGTGCCTTGGCTTATTCCCACAGGATATGGGTTGCCTAAGCAATTTTCCTTCAAACTTTGGATAAACTCATGGCTATCTAATTCCCAGGATCAGGTAGGAGGAGGTACATTTTGCCCAGTAATGCAAGGCTTTTCCTTTGACTTGTATCCTGAAAACTTTTGGAAGTTTCTGAAAGCTTCTGTCTGAACTGACACAACCTACGATAAAAATTACATATTTCCACAGCTCGAGTTCCAGACTAAACTCAGCAGCTTGGATCCATGCTGTCTTTGAGCCGGATCTTCCACACTACCAAGAAAATCACCATCACTTTGCAGCCAGCAAGCACTTCCTGGGAAAAACTTGACTCTGGATCCATCACCCCATGCTACATCGGCCCCCTTGTACCATTTTTGATTTTTGATCTTCTCTGCTCCTCCTTCATAATGCTATTTACCCAGAAAGAAGCAAACTTGTCTCAACAGACTCACTGAAAAGTGAGTCAAGGATGTTGCATGGCAGCATCAAGAGTAGTAATTAACACTATGAAAACAAAACTACAACTGCTAATTCCCTGTTAGAAGATTTAACAAATAACACTAGCCTTGAGCATAACTAAGTACATTTTAACACGGTTCTTTACAATAGGGGTTCAATTACCCATAGCTGATTTTTTTCACTGTAGTCATAAATTTAAGACCATACTAATGAGTCAGTGAAGAGCAAACTGATGGGTAGTTTCATTCAGATTAGAGCTGTTAAGAACATTTTCAATTAAACATTCTTTCTTCTGAAAATGCATTTTTTTCAGAGTGAAAATGCTTTGTAGTTAAATATTGATTTCAAGGATATTATAAAGAAAAAGCTTTCACGGATCAAGATGATTCTCCAAACACCTCCGAGAAGAAACAAAACAAAACTTCACTCTTTTCAATGGAGATCTGGTATTTTAATATAGGTCTGTCTTAGAAAAAAAATTTTGAAGAATTGTGATTTCTTCCAGCACAAACCAGAAAAGACTTCCCAAAACTTCTGTGAAAATGGATTTTTTTAATCAGCTCTAGCATTAACTTCCTACTCTAACTATCTGGGAAATAAATATTGCCATTGCCAGTGGATTTTACCAGGTTGTTTTGACATTCCCTGGACATCTGATATAAAGAAAAAAGCAGCAAATGGTAAGTGATATCTGGTTGAATGCTTAAATTGTATTAATTGCCTCTGGTAAATGGACTATGCTGTTTATAAGCAAATGTTGATTTACTTTTGTGTGTTGATCAATAGTTTTGATCTTGTATTGATAATGTGGTTGAAGTTATATTGCTCCTCTATTAGAATGAAATACTGCTAATTTTAATCATTTTCTTCCTACTTGAAAAAGTTTCAGGCAATTCAAAGAAAAGTTGGCTTGGATTATGCTGGCCAGTTACTAGAAGTAACTCTCTGCAGTTAAGGGCCTGATCCAGCACTAGCTGAGCTCAGTTGTTTTCACTGATTCACATACTCTTTGGACCAGAAAAGCACATTTGTACAGAAGACCTCTTTCTCACATAAGTGATTCAAAGTAAAGAGCTCTACGTGCCTGAAAATCTGCACCTGGGTCCCAGGGACGTGCAGTGCCACCTCTGCCTCCTCCATGACCTCAAGCTGTTCCAGAGCACAGGGAGCTCAGCTTTTTTTACACAGCTCTTTCTTAAGGACAGCAGTGAGTGAAGGTAAACTACCAACTAGGCACCAAGGCCTCCTCCTATGAAATCAGTCTGAAAAACCCATGGACATCAGGAAGATTTAAATAAGACTGTATTTTACCCCAGCATGAGACTTAGTGATGCAGGTGGATTTCTTTTTTTTCTCTATTTTATAGCTTCATTTTATGCCAAATTAAAGACAGATACCACCTACAGTTTATTAACAATTCCTTTCCTCTTCTTTCTAGAGTTAATAGTCACATAACAAAAAGATTATTAAATCATGGGAAAAGATCAAGGCCACATAGTTTCTGAGTAAACCAGAGTCTTGTTTTGGGATCATCTTCCTCCTACTGCTTTTCTTCAGTCAGTCACTAGCTCTGTGCTGAGACTCAAGCAATTTTTAAGTTGCATTAGAGAAACATTTCTGAAACCTCCTCCTCTTACCAAAATCTTTAAGCATATTCATTTTAAAAAAGCCACTTCACATGAGCCTGCAAATAAGATCCCCTTCCCCTGACATAAAAAAAAATCAAATATGATGAGTAAAATCAATGAAAGAGTTCAGAGCCTGGGGAGTTTCCTGTAAAAAGTTTTTTAAAAAGGAAAAGAAAAAAGGGAATTTGAGCCTGCAGTGCGGGGGAAGTGTTGTTTATAGCAAATGGCAATATGCAAAGAAAATTGGCCAGGTGAAAGCATATGATTGTGTTACAGTGAACCCCAGCTAAATGAATATCTGGCACTAAATAAATCTCTTAATAAAATTACTGCACTCTAGTACCCTACACACTCTGCATATGTAATAAAACTCTTTAAAATGAATAGCTGATAAGGAAATGAACCTGTTCGGGGAATGAATAAACACACTTTCACATATACACACAGAAATTCCAAATGGTGAAACATACTCATAGTGATTATCAGACTGTTAAAATAATAACCCTGTGAAACAAATAAATCTGCCCCACAGCAAATTATGTCTCCGCTGTACTTATGGTGAAACCTTCTACAAACACCTGATAAAGGAATAAACCTGTTAAAGGAATAAATTGACTGTACAGTAAGGTTATCCGCAGATTTACACTGGACTGCAGTGATAAACCTTCTTTTTCATTAGTCCAATAGATCATAGGATATACACTACTTACAAATGTTTCAGCATTAAATATAAGCTGGAGTGCTCTGCTGTATGTATGCATTTGAGGGCAGGGGGTCAATAAATAGACTGAACGTTGCTTCACAAAATATCTGTCAGTGTGCATTAGCAGAATACCTGATCGAGAGATGAGCTGGCTGTAAAACATCCCCTGCACACCCAAACCTCCAGCCCACATATGCTAACAGCAGCCTTGGGCTTCAGCAGGGCTAAAAATCACATCAGTTCTTTAAATGTTTAACACCATGAGCACAGCATATTAAAAAAAAAAAAAAAATTAATATACATTTCTGCTGGTGGGTTTTAACCTTTCTAGATATGTCCTGCCCAAGAAATGGCCAGACCCAATGGCAGAGAGCTGTGCCAGGCTCTGAAGCATCAAAGTGCAAGAGATGAGGACAGCAAAAGCTACAGAAGAGCTACAGGGTGTCCCCAATATGTCCTTGCATTGCTCCTACACAGCAATGAGGACAAGAACAGTCAGGATCAGATCCTGGCTCCAGACCAGAGCAGTTTCTTAATGATGATGCTGGCCCGTTCAGGGCATGGCCAGAAGGGAAAGTATAATTCTGGAGAGCAGGTAGAGCCTCCTTTTATGACTGCTTAAAGTTCCTGGGATACTAAGGAGTATGTGGTCTTACAGAGTATTTCTCCCTGGAGAGCTCCAGCACCCATTAGAGGCGCCTTGTCAGGCAAGCAGATTTTGGGCAAGGGAAGGAAATATTACAAAACCAATTGATCTTTTGTGGCTGTGAATGAAGAGTTGGTGCAGGAAGAGAAAATACCACAAAAACTTTCTAATGAGATGCAGAAGAGAGTATTTTTCTCAGACAAAATAAAAAACAACCAGAATTATCACTACTGAATGAGTTGTTATAAGATGAATCCCACATTAAATAGGGACTGTCTTGAGGGTCAGGATAAAGAGATTCAGCACTTCACTCCCCACTAGGCAGCCAAAAGGAAGACAGGAACAATACCATTTCATAACAATCAGAGTGTTTTGGGTTGGCAGGGACCTTCAAAGCCAACCAGTTCCAAAATCCCTGTATTGGGCAGGAACACCTTCCACTAGACTAGGTTGCTCAAAATCTGGTACAATCTGACCTTGAATGTTTCCAGGGATGGGTATTCCATGCTAATTATCCCTTCCAACTTCCACAGTCTCTGCTTTAAGTGGCAACATTTGAGACACAAATGCTCAGAGCAACAAGGCCACACACTGCAGGGCTCAGCATGGGAAACTCAAAGCATCCTCTGGCTCCAGCCCTACAGCTGCCCCTTCTCGTGCAGCCAGGTGCTTTTTCAAAATATTGTTTTTGGCAAGATCAAACATATTGGTATAAGCAACACAACTAGGTTTAATAAATTCATAAAATAAAATTTAAAAAAAAATTACTCATGTTTAAACTCCTAGGGAGCACAGGCAAGTGAGCCTCCAGCCTCCTCCATGGATCTGTTGACTCAGCTCAAACAGAGCTAAAGAATGTGAGGAAAAGGAAAAAGAAAGAAAACTTCTATCTTCTTTCTAGGGTTCCAGAAAAGGGGAGGGACGAGCAAGTAATGTGGAGAACAACTAAGATGAAATGTGATGTTGAAATGAATAAGTAAGTTCATTATATTCTACAACATGATAAGACTTTGCAGGCCTGATTACAACATTAAGGGACGGTGCTGCAATATTATAAATTACAGGGTGAAGCACTCCTGTTTCTGTCTCTATATTTCTAAGGTGGGAGAAGTTAATTATTTTTATAGGTCTAGATATTGCAAGGATGAGGATATCAGAATATCTTGTCATCAACTGTAAAGACAGCAGTGGAGAAGAGGAGGGCGGGAAGGGGGGAACCACCCCGTTTAAAGAAAATTATTATAAAAATACTAAAAATGATATATAGATTTTTTGACCTACATCCATCATTTTTACATGCCTAGGTACTTCATGCCTTGTCTCCATAAACCATCACTCTGTTATTTTTCATGAGGTTGAGAGTAAATGGCCACAACTTAAGACTCAAAAATTTTAAAAAAAATTATATATATATAAATAAAATCAGCATGAGCAAAAAGGTTAATGGGAATTTGTAAGATTTTATTATTAGTAAGGAACACAGGGAGAAGAACAGCATTTCTAGCACTCTAAGTGGCCTGTGGTACAATCAGTAACCCTGAAGTATATTCAGCAATCTTCTCTTTTTTTTTTTTTTTTCAATTGCCCACCGCAGCCTATATTACAAATACATAAATCATAATGTTTCAACAAAAGCAAAATTTAATTTTCTCCTTTCAGCTGTTATCTGGGCCGGGTGGTATATGGCAGGCTGCGGCCGAGTCATTTATTACACTTGCTGAATGGATAATGGCAGGGAGAGTCTATTATACCCAGCTTTGTTAGGGCTTTGAATGTGCTACTGAAACCTGTGGCAGTCTAAATCTCTTTACATCTGTAATAGATACACAGCACTCTATTATTTCATGCCAGAGCAAAATTAAATAGTTGTGGGGAGGGGGGGGGGAAGAGGAAGGAAGGCTGGGGGGAGCAGAGGGGCTCTGGGGATGGCGCAGAGCATTTTGCTGAAAATGTGTTAAAAGCAGCCGGGGCTCCGGGACTCCTGCTCATTTCACAGACACGTTTTTGGTTTGCTTCTGAGGAAGCCTGTCTTAAACAGGCACTGCCTCTGTGCTCAGCTCATGCAGTGAGGTACATGCTCCCTTCCTCCAAGGAGGAGGTATTTTGCAGGGTAACAATAACACCCTCATGCCCAGTCAGAGTGCAGCTCGAAAAATTTTCCCTTGTCCCCATGTTCCTTCCTCCCTCCCTGGAGGGTATTCATTTGTCCTTGGCATTCAGTGTGTGGGCAGGAACTGTGTTACCAGCTTTAATGAAGGTATCCCATGCAGAAAGGGGATGTGGAGAGGGAGCTTGCTGGTGGGCACAGAGCAGTGCCCCCAGACTCAGGGCTGCTGAAGGCTCTCCTTTCTTTCTTCAGATGCCACCAGCAGCTCAGGAAAGCACTGCCATCCCTTGATCCTTACCCCCCCACCAGACAGACTGCCAAGAGCCAGCAGGCAACCTGAAATCTCGGCTGGTAGCTGCCTCACTAATGGCTTGTCCAACACCCTGCTATCCCCCTCAGCCCAGGAGGCCTGCAAGAGCACCCAGTGCCCTGAGGTGATGCTCATCAAAAAAAGTCCTTTTTCTGCTAATTCTGAAAATGGGAAATCGTAGATTTCCAAACAAATGTACACTTACTATGAAAAAGTGAGTTTTGTCCTTGGAGTGTTTTTTGCTGGTGAATTTTACAGTCAAACGTACCAACACACTTGGCACATGTACAAACCAAGGCACACACAACCTCCTCTGGTCACAAATTTGTGTTTAGTTTGGGTACAAGCCCAGCCCATAAAACATCCCCCAGACAGCGCTAAGGGTTTCCCACCAGCCCAGGAGCAGGAGCTCTCTGATTCACTGACCTCTCACATGGGATTTGCCTGGCTGCCCAGCTCAGGCAGAGATGGTTATAAAGAAGAAAGGCTGATTCTTCAGAGCAGGAAGGTGTTTGTTTGGTTATTAAATCTGCTGCCTTCTTGACAACTGAAACCAGTAGATAATGGAGGACAGAAGGCAAAGTCTTCTGTGACAGTGTCTGTAATCGCCTTTCCAGGGTGTTTGAGGCAACACCACTTTTTACCCTGTTCCTGTTCTGTTTCAGCAAACACTGAACACACACTCTATACACACTTAGCAGAAACATGATTGCATCCTTCCCACAGTGCATTCAACCAACAGCTGCAAAAGGAAAGACAAGGGAGCCCACCAGGGCTCCAGCAGCCTCCACGACATAACCTGGTTGGGACTTTGGGAAATGCAGTCCCTGGGTTCCATTTGAGGTACAGAATCTTATTATCATACAATGCTTTGCATTGCCCTGGGGAACATCAGCTGTCCAGGAAGACTTTGCACACATGGAGAAGGTGCACCTGACAGACTGGGTTAATGCATATGGTTGTGTTTCCCTCTGGTGGCTGGGATCAGTGGCTATGGAAATCTCTGGCAGAGCTCTCTCCAAGAGCTTCTTTAGCTTACATGGTACAGATCC
Source organism: Pyrocephalus nanus (assembly GCA_038380795.1). Lineage (NCBI taxonomy): Eukaryota > Metazoa > Chordata > Aves > Passeriformes > Tyrannidae > Pyrocephalus > Pyrocephalus nanus. The sequence goes on from CM076264.1 coordinate 67,011,335, forward strand.
AAGTCACAAATGTGGTATCTGTGCACACGAGGTGGTTTTCACTAAATGGACATATCTCCCAGCCGAAGGTGCAAAGCACAGGCCTCTAAGCAAAAATCAGACAAAAAGCAGCTTCTTAAGAATAAATTGCTGCTTAAGAGCCATTTCCTAGGAAATGAGGAAAAGGGAGGGGTGCCTTGAAGCAAACAACACTGGCCAGGCCTCCACTGCCCTGCACAGTATCCATGGGATAACTTAGCAATGCCCATTGCAGTGCTGTGCTCAAGAGATCCAATGACAAGTAAATCAGAGACAGAATAACAAGTTCCACTAAAGTTAGCCCAGACAATCTTATTATTCCCCCCAATAAAAAAGCAGAGTTTATCTTTTAGCTCCCCTTAACTCTATTATCAAGCAAGAATTCTCTTGCTGCCTTACATGTAATAGCATCGTCCTCCTCTCAGATAACAAGGAGAGACTTACCCCATCCTCCTAGCTGCCAAATCTGTTACCAATCTCAAGTGAGAGGATTAAACCTGCTACTGGGTGAGGCTGCAGTTGCTCTGTGCCTGCTCACTTTTTAAAAAGCCATCTTATCTATGCTCAAAGAAGTAGAGGCTCTTCCCTTGATGTGTCGCTTTGTTATCGTGTAGGGGCTCTTTCACCATCACAATTCCAAAGCAGATTGATTCCATCTGCAGACAGCAGTGTCCCACTCCCTGGAGGAGCTAAAACCCCCACAAACCCAAACTATTCTAGCAGAATATTCTATCTTTTATCATTAAAAGGGCTTGCATGGAGGAGGAGATTGTTTAGTGCTTTCTTTTTTTTGGAAACAAAGCTGGGGAGGGACTTACCTTGATTTTCAGGGAAAATCTATTGACAGCTAAGCAATGATTCCCATTTGTTTCCATGTTCTGAACTATAGAATTATTTATTAATTCTGTTGGTTAGAGTATGGTGCTAATAACACCAAGGTTGTGGGACCCTTCCAACTCAGAATATTCCATGATATCAACTTCTGCAAATGGTTTAGCTTAGAAGGGACCTAAAAGATCATCCAGTTCCAACCCCCTACCATGGGCAGGGATACCTTCCACTAAGCCAAGACTCCATCCAGCCTGGCCTTGAGCACTTCCAGGGATGGGGCATTCACAGCTTCTCTAGGCAACCTGTGCTAGGGCCTCACCACCCCCACAGTAAAGAATTTCTTCCTAATAGCTAACCTAAAACTACATTCTGTCAATTTGAAGCCATTTCCCCTTGTCCTATCACTAAAAACTCCTGTCAAAAGTCCCTCTCCAGCTCTCTTGTAGTCCCTTTAGGTACTGAAAGGTGCTAGAAGGTCACCAGGACACAGTTGGCTTTCTGGGCTGTAAGCACACATTGCCAAGTTGTGTTGAGCTGCTCATCCACCAACACTCCAAAGTCCTTCTCCAGTCTGCTCTCAATCCATTCCCTGCCCAGCCTACATGTGGGCCTTGGATTGCCCCAACCACAAATGAAGCATACTTCCCTTTGGTGGATTAAAACCTGCTTTCTCCTGTTCCTTGCAATTAAAAAGGCTTGCACCAATACACACATCACTCCCAGAAAGATAGACACACTCTCTCCACTTCTGTTAAGGTTGTTTGTGTAGAAAAGCTGTGCTTAACCAAAGTCCCTGAAGAGTTTTCAGACGAGCCCAACCCCACAGGGTGCACTGGTAAGTGAGGAGGTGAATGGATGCATGCTTGATCCTTGGATTTTTCCTTCCTTTTCCATAACTGTTGCATATCTCAGTACTCATGACTGTCTGTTACCAAGACTAGCAAGTCAACATTTTGGATATTGCATACACAATCTCACTAAGCATAGACCAGCAATGCCTTAGCTTCCAGATAAAATCATATTTTTATCCCTCCCAGCTGCAAAGCAGCAGTTGTGTTGAACGATATGTTGTACTCAGAGTGACACTGGTGCTCTCTTCCCAAGGTATCAGAGCACAGCCCAGAGCTGGAAAAACTTTTGGGACAGATTTGCTGCATCTTTTGAATTTTTCAAGAGCAATCATGGAAGCACAGCTTGAATAATAAATGCATGAGACTGGCTGTACCTATTACCTCAGTCTGAAAAGAAGGACTAGTTCTAACCTGGATTCAACATTTGAAAAGGTCCTTTTTCATCAGATAATTTGAGAATTTCACCAATTTTGTGCTCCTTATTCATGAAAGAATTGAAGGTTAAGGAGCACCACAGGGCACGAAAACAAACTGTTGTTGTTGATAAGCTTATGGAGGCCGAGTACCTCTCCAAGCCAACCCACACATTCAGGGCATTATGTGTGTTCCTGGGACTGTTTGGCACCTCATCAGGGTTTTTATGAATTTGGTGACATGCTGACAGAAAGGTGAAACAACTGGGATCTGAACATTTTGTGCCTTGCTAGGCAAAACCAAGGGTACAACTCTTGCTTTAGGATTCTGGGAGAGGTTTTTTTATACTTTATGAGTCCTAGTGCTTCACAAGGTGGTGCAGCCCGGCAGAGGGGAATAATTTGCCATAGCATCAAAGACATTTCTCTTAGCAAACTTCTCTTTTAAGACAATCTGGTATTAAAAGATGACAAAAATGCTCAGAAGGTAAAGTGTTCAGTGTTCTCTGAACCTTCCTAAATTATTTTCAGTGATATTCTATGAACACTAAAGAAGAATTGTCAATCCCTTGTGGGATTGTCTCTGCTATTTATGTGATAACTAAGTTTCTTGTGTGATAACTAAGTTTCTTGTGTGATAACTAAGTCCACTGAAGATCACCTTATTCTCATCTTTCATATTCAGAATAAAAATTTCCCAGCCTATTTCCTCAATTTTCCTGGCTCTTCTTAATAATTTCTCCTCTGGATTCTCATATATAAAAGGGATCCCAGATTCCAAATAATTTCCATGGAAACTTTTTTAACTTCTTATTCCACTTAAAAATTTTGTAAAGGATAACCTGAACTCAGCAGTAAATACAACTATCATATATACATGTCCATATTATACAGGCATATATGTGAAAAACCAGTTGAGGCATCTGATAGCAGCAAAAGACTAACCTTGGTTAATTGGTGACCACATCACTTAGACCCTTTCACAGAAAAGTTCTGTTATAATGTGAAGCCATCACTGAAACTGCTGGGGTAACCCAGGTTTTGGACTAGCTGAGGACCCAGTATCTCACAGAATAAAGGCATTTGAGCAAGGCTCCAGAAATTCAGCATCAACATCAGTCAGAGCTGAGGCATCTCTGTAAGCAGATCTCCTATTAAAGGGCCAGGTCAGCTCTACAAGCTTGCAGGATTTTATCTAACTAACTACTATGTTGTACAAAAACGGGATGGGCACATTTATAATAGTGAGATTTCCCAAAGGAATCTAAAGCTGGCTGTCCTCAAGTTCATTTGAAAAGTCTGTGGAAACTGAGAACCTGCCTCCCTGCAGGTCCTTTTTGGAAACTCCATCCTGAAATATTGAAGACATTCCCATCTGTTCATCATGGCATGTTGAATTAAAAATTGTCTTTATTTGGCACTACACTGATAGCTCCAGTCTCAAAGAAGGTTGCACTGCCCCTGTCCTCAGCACTGTACAGACACCCTCAAAAAATTATTATTTTAATGATCTTTTTACTTTCTAATCTAAACCAAGAAGAAAGGAGCAGAAAACACACCCAACCCATAATAATGTAGAGAGTTCAGCTAACATAAAACAGATTACCATCCAAGCTAGAAATTGAAACTCCACTCCCAGTTTCTTAATAGGATACACACAAATCTAGAGCTGTGTCCCATGTATTTCACTTCCCTCAGTGAGAACACAAAGCTTTTAAACACGCATTTTAAAAGAAATACGGTCATACTTATAAAAAACAAACAAACAAAACAGACATGATTTTTCAAATGGCAAAGATAAACAAAGAAACACAAACTTCTAAAAGAAATGCTGCTGATGTTAACCATGGTTGGAGGAGTGATCTGGCAATCTCAACCACTTGCCTCTTCTGTTTGCAAGAGACTTACGTGGTCCCACAGGAGCTTCCATTTAAATAGGGGAGGGATTTCATCTCTAAACAACAAGGCTGGTGTCAGACGTAGCTGACACACAAGGGGTAAAGGTTATAATTTCATGAGGCATGAATGTTTTTTTAATTTCAACCAATTAAATTAAACTCTCAGTCTGAGGCCCGTAGCGCATGGTCCCTGAAATGACCATTTACCATACACATCAGAAACTCAAGAGGTTTCCTTCTCTGTGTTATTTCTTCAGCCCAGTGACTAGATGAAAGAAAAACCACTGAAGCGCGAGCTCTATAATAATATAAAATAAAATCAGAGATGAAGGTTTCCTGGGGATATTTTTTAATGCTCTTACATTGCTTAGTTAATTTCAAAGCTACATGCTCAAACCCGTGTTTTCTGTTGAGTCCCGTTAGTCTATAAGAAAAGAATTTACTCTCTAGATTTGTAATTAGTTCTTTGCAGGGGAAATAGCAGTTTGCAGCACCTGGGATTAGATGAAAGGCTACCTGCTCAGATACAGCTAGGGAATCACACATCTTTTTCAGAATAAATAAAATGGCTGAATAAAAGAAGTGTGCAATATTTCTGAGATTCAAAGGAAGTTTGGGATCCAAGTTCCCCCTCCCTCCCCCTGCTCCATGCCAAGGATTTCAAAAGTCACACAGAGTTTCAGGACTCCAAGAGTAAAGCTTAAAGACACCTCTCCAATTGCTCTGTCAGCTGGTTTCATGAACACATGTCTACAAGGAGACATTTCCATTTTTGCAGCTTTCCCATGAGGCTCTACCCACTTATTACTAACGGCAAATATTAATGCAAAGTTATTGACCCAAATCACAGGATATTTGTATTGCAGCTCTTCCATGCATTTGAACACCAAAAACCTCTTGACTCATGGGCACGGCCAGTTTTTTTTTACCAGAAAGAGCAGGAGGAAAAATAAAACAAATAATTCTGTGCATTAACATTTTCTTCTAGACGAGCTTACCACATTTCCTACAATACTACTCCTAAAATAGCAGCATGGAAAGGCTACAACCAAGAAAACCACTATAACCCAAGTGCTTTTGGCTCCACAAGACAAGGAGATATATAATACTTGGAGACAAGAGCCTCAGTAGCCCCCCATGGCTCAATAAACAAGAAACCAGAGAATATTGGCCCTGAGCAGGTCATTCTGATTTACCACTAATCCCATTTTACAGACAGAGAAGCTGATAACTTTTTTTTTTTTAATTCAAAGACACAAAAAAAATGTTTGTATTAGTATTAATAATGTTAATTCTGAAAGAACAATATGTTGTTTCACAATAAAAAACTTGCTACAGTAAATGGATATCAGCCAGTGCTACTTACAGATCTTTCCCTAATCCTAGATACTTTCTGCCTTAGAAATTAGTCAAAACACCAGCCATACAGAATATATCCAGATTCCACAGCTGGCATTTAATTTTTATGTCTCCACATTTTCAAGAGAAAAATCATCTTTATTATCCTATCAAGAAACTCTAAAACTCAGGGAGATCTGAGCTATGAAAACTACTGATAATGAGAAAGTTCTGGGACCTCTGAGAGAAACTGTTATGAAGTACCCATTGATCACATTACTATTTTTTCCTCAGGTTCCATCCTGAGGTAAACCCTTCAAGCCTCTGTGCCATCAAGAACTAGGAGCTGCATAACTGTACAGTAAATCACAGGTTCTGGCCTCTCCCAGAACTGCATGAGAGATTTCAGTGTTTGATTTAGCAATCAAAGATGAGTTTTGCTTCAGATAAGAAGGAATCCTTCCTGTTGAGAACAGAGGAACAGTGTAAAGATGGAAGCAAAGCTCCATGGAAAATTGCAATCAACAATCTGCAGTTAAACAACAACTACAACAACTCTTTCAATAACCTACCATTTTAACAGTAGACAACATAATTTGGGATTACACTAACAAGTTGAGCCTAAAATATAGAAAGATAACCAGGGAGCAAACATATCTTTTCTCACTCCAAAACTGTTGTATACCTTCTGTCCCACTTCAATTCCCCCTTCTCAAAGTATTCATATTACAGTGACAAGGATTATAGAAGGAAAATACTGGCAATAGGAGGTAATGGAATATAAAGACTTTCCCCTCTGGGTCATCAACTAAAATACAGTCCCAACTGGTAGTGAGGAAACATAATTACCCTCTGATAGCTGTTCATTTGCTTATCTGACATGGAGTTTCAGCTCTCCAAGCACTGCAAAAGCCCCTGCTGAGGCTCACACAAGCTGACCAATGCACTGGTGATTTTAGAAAAGACTTCAGAGAACTGAGACCACGTGGAAAACAGAGATCACATTGGGATTTGGTGGTTCAGTCTTAAACCCCTTTCTCAGCTCCCATCCCCATAAACTCTGTGTTCAAGGCCAGGCTGAATAGGGCTCTGAGCAACCTGGTCTAGTGGAAGATGTCCCTGCCCACAGCAGGTGGGTTAGAATTGGATGACCTTGCAACCCAAGCCATTCTGGTTCCCTGACTGGAGGAGCTGGGCTAACTGCAGAGTGCATACATCAAGTGCTGCTATGAGAATTTCTCCTTCTTGCTCCTCTGATGCATCTTGGACACAAAAGGAGATTTTGGGACCAAAGTTACTTTAGCCTTCTACATGGATTTTCAGTTTTGCATAAGAACCATCCTGGCATCTGGTACAGCCTGGAGTCACCTCAAATTGGGGTTCACCCTATGAAGTACTCCAGATAGTGTCTATGCAGTGGTGATTGCTGTTGGTCTCATAGTATTTACCTGCAGATAAAGATGAGTTGCTGGTTCCAGATAGGTACAGACACTTGTTTCCAGATGTGGGACAGCAGGCAGATGTGGTTTAGCAGAACACCTGCAGTGTTTTCAGTTTCTGCATTTCAGCTGTTTGCAGCCACCACTCCAGCTCAACTATTCCATGATGGCTCCTCCAGTGTTTCAGGGCAAAGGCACCTTCAACCACCACCAAGCTTTCAAGGGTGGGATAATTGTTAAATCTCATTTCACAAATCAATGTGGAGAACAGCTGAAAATGGTGCTTATAGCATAAGTGCTCCTGTAGCTAAAATTCTTTGTGCAGGCAACCAGTTTGCCCAGCCAAAGGGGACGGGTAGGAGAGACTAACTTACACCAATGTAGATTTCCATCTTTAAGTGGCCTGAACTTTTCTAAAAGGGTTACATCACACAGAGACCTCAGCTATTATCCCCAAATGATATTTTCTTTGCTCTAGAAACCTCACTGAAATAATCCAGTGACAAACCTTGTTCTATAAGCCACCCACAAGCAGGACAGGGCCACTTACGAGTTCCTGCCTAGAGTGAACAGGGAAGTCATATCCCTCCAACCTAAATTATTTCTTTTCCTAGATTCACAATCTGGGAAGGAGCCAGAGATCCTAAACAAAGATAAGGTGAAAAGAGGTGGACACGACATTAAAGAAATAAAATCCATATCAGGGCAATAATGGTCATAAAGCAATAAAGTGGATGTATAATAGTTCCTGGACTTTTAATTTGTGACTAATTTGTTGCACAATGAGGTTGCAATTTTCTAATTGTGATTGCCATTTTAATTTTACTCATGGCTGTGCAACTAACAATGTATAGTCTAGTAATTAAAATTAATTGTACCTTCACCTGCATATTTCTATTAGGCTGTTAAATTTAGTCAGTAGGCTCAATGATTTTGTTCTCTGAGAGATGCTGAATTCATTTCAGCGAGCCCAATTATGTTACACTCTGTAATTCCTGTATGAAAAACAAGCATTTTACTTCGATATGAAGAGTTGCTACAATCCCATTTTTAAAATTGCATATTCAACACTAGAATATAGGCTGACAGGAGATACATGTAAGAGTGGGTTTTTTTGCTTTTTAAAAATAGCCTGCTTGTGGGATACCTTTTACAAAACTAGCAATTACAGCCCCTAGGAATAAATCTAATGAAAATTCCACTAGATAGTCATCATTCAATTAATTTCATGAACAATTAACAGATGTCTCCCTAACCACACACACATGGTTTAAATTCAATCAGAATTTTATGAGAAGCTCTACTTGCACATTTGAAGCCACAGGAACACAGTGAAAGAATAAATTGTTTCAATGCACAGGCAAAACTATGAAAACCCATGATGTAACATAGGACCCTTTACAGTCATGCCCCAAATGTTCAGTACCTATACTACTCCGAATCCTGTTAGGAATTTTTCTCCAGAAAAGGGCATCGCTCATTTTCACACAGCAGCCATAGTTCCTGGCAAATGCAGGAATATCAAAATATACTGCAGCAAGTTAACCATCTGTAGTGATATTTCTCAAATTGACTTGTATCCTTGTCCAGATCACAGCAGCAGCAACCCAATGCAATTTCACTTAAACCCCTCAGTGCTGTACAGATTTACTCGTGGAGCCCCAAGAGCGGCACTTGACTCATCTTTGAAGACTCTTGAACGTCTCAAAATAAAAACAAAACCTGAGTCAAACCTTCAAACTTTAGATTCCGAACCAAGACTTTCCAAATACTAAAGATGAAAGACCTCTATTCTCAGAGCTGCTGCTCACCAACTATTTACTGCTCATTATCACTCTGCAATGCACAACTGCGACCATTTAGAACCCAGCCAGACTGTAACAGGTTCAGATGCACTTACCATCACAGAAGCCCCCTCATAAAAAGAGTTTGTAATCTAATTGTTGGAGGACACCTATTCCATGAACTCCGGGGCAGTGAAAAGAGCCCATGATTAGTGAAAAGTAGACTATTTTTAACATCAGTGGCAAAGTAGTGCCACATAAGTCTACGCAGGTTAATTTAACCCTTTTATTATGGCTGGGCTATCCTGGCTCTCAAGCAACAGAAAACAACTTGGTGCAAACATGCTCTAAGATGTTCTAATTAAACCTCTGCTGGTCCATCATATCAGAATCCAAACAGGTTCAAAATGTTGAAGTCTGTTTTTACATTGTGTGAACTTCAAGGTCAAAGCTCTAAGAAGGTGTAACAGAAGGTAGGAGAAATAAATCCGGTATAATTTTATGATTAGCACCTGGAAGCCAAGATGGAGCAGTTATATTGCAACCAGAAGGTCTGTACCAGTCAGAAAAAGACTAAACTACAAAATTACCACTAAGTTAAAAACTTCTTTCCTATATGGAGAGAGTCAATGGGGCACATAGATATCTGACCTCTCTGATAACAAACACCCCGATTTAAAGGCAAACCACCTTGACATGATGGCCCTTTTTGGTTGTTTATCCATCCATAGTTAAATAAAAATCATTATTTGCCAAGTTATGGCACAAAGCATATTTACTGAAAAGTTGTTGGTGAACCTTTACTTCATCAGAACTTGACAAAGAAAAGCAAAGGGAGATGATGTCAACTTTCAGTCTAGGTTTTGCATTGCTAATTAATAAGAACATGTAATAAATATAGTCACATGATTTTAGTAAATACTTACTGAAAGTTGTCTTAAGAGAGAACCACAACTAAAGCAGAAAAAAAAAATTTAAAAAAAATCATTATTGTGGAATTCAATTGCAAATAATCAGGAGAAAGAAGAAGTAATACCTGTAAAAATTCATGAAAACAAATATTATTATTTACATTAAGCAGATTTAAAGTCAGCAAATCCCTAACTTGAAATCCAGAGTTAATGTGAGAACCACCCTTCCACTCCTTTCCTGGTAAATGCAGCAAGAAATAACAAAATAACATCCCTTTACCTCTTTTTTTGCCTTGCCTGGCCAGTTCACATCTTCACTGTCTCCCTGCTTAGCCACACAGCAGCTGTACAACCCTTGCTCCCTTGTATTGCTCACTGTACCTGGAGCAGAAAGCCCATGGTTTTAGGGAAGATGCTTTCTATGATCATTCCATTTCCTTCTCTCCTCCTGCTCTCAGAATGGCACTGTGTTGGCAAGCATGTGATGCAAGGATGAAGCTGCTGAGGAGCCCAAACAGGATGGACACAAGGATCCTAAAGAAGACTCCCAATAATAAATCACATGCTCAACGTTTTCGCTCCCTTCATCCAGTCAGCTTACAGACATGGGAACAATCTGAACTACCAGCAAAGGCAGTTACAGATAACACATGGTATTATCTGGTAAAATAGGGAAGATGGAGTAGAGGAAACAGGGGTTATATATTTAGGCAGAGCTGTATTAGACATGGAGTGGTGCCTGGCTCACAGGCTCAGAGAAGAGGCTGTCTGAAGGGCACAGAAAAAAATGCAGCTAATGGAACCATTTAAATTGAATTTGACTATTTACAGCAAAAGAAGAAACCATCCTTGAGAAAGGGAGGAATTTAAATATATCATGGTTGAGTATATTTTCCCCTTAGCGCTATGATGAGGTAGGTGGTATGGATTTGGCTGAACATGTAAAACCACTGTTAAATCAGATGCAATTCACTCTCCTCTAAGATATTGCTCCTTCGTCCCTTTGGCACGAAAACAGTTTACTGTGAACTGAATTGCAACTAATCCTTTTGAAATTATTTTTTACCACATACCCTTTATTACTATTTTCCCATATAAACCATTGTTAAATAACAACAGGACCTTTTCATAACACTCAAAATAATTGGCTATTTTGGATGATATTATCAAGACTGTTTAATGTGACTTGGGTGAGTGACTGTTATTCATGCAATTCACCATTAGCCCCTTGGCCTGGATCATTGCTGGAGCAAGTTTTATGAGCTTAATTGCATTCCCCCCCCCCTTTCCTGTGTAAATTAGTCTGTACAAATAAAATTTCCTGGTTATTGTGCATCATCTTCTTCACAGACGTCTTCACTGTTAGGAAAGTCCATTAAAAAAACAGAAAAAAACTTGAGTTGTATTTATTAAACTTTTTGAAGCTGAAAAATAAACCAGTCAAAGCACACCAGTGTCTGGTATTGTCCTCTTATTAAATGAAAAAAAAAACAAACCAGCTTTTGTTGATTAAGATTACATGTGACTAGACAACAAAAAAAAGGAGAGATGATGGAGACAGAGACTAAGAGCATCTACACTACTGGAAATTACAAAGCTTCCTATAGGGGTCTATATTTGTTATAAGATGGGCTGTTATCTTCAATCTAAAAGCGACCTTGATAAAGTATCTTTTGACACTTTTACTGCTCCTTTAAATGAAATATTCCCTATATCTTCAAGAATCAGCTTGAGTGGAATTGACTCGGTAGCTCAGCTTTAGAAAGACAGGGGAAACATTTTCTAATTTAAAAGAAATTTGAGAAAATAGTTCCATTCCCCTCTCTATTATCTCGCCATTCTGGAGCTTAGGTTTCCGAAACATCAACATGCACAGTTTGCTTTACAATCCTTCTGCAGAAATTAGCTGACACCCATCAATGTAGATAACAGAAAGCTGTGGCATTAACACTTGAGAGTGCATTAATCTTTCCCAAATTAAAATCTGCACCACAGTGTTTAAGATTGAGGCCACCATGGTTCAGTGCTGTTTGACCGCCAATTTTGATAAAAGTGTTTTAAGAGAGGTGAGACTTAGATAAATTGCCCATGGTTACACAACAGCAGCGAGGGTAAGTGTTCAGTCTATTGGCTGCCATCATAGTGGGGTGTCACGGGGGTTTGCATGTTTACATACAGCGTAAAACAGGAGGAAAAGCAATACATTAGACTGTATTTCCTGGAGGTGACATCAATATTATATTTTATTGGTGGGAGACAAATATACTTTCACATTTGAGTATCTGAAGAGAAAGGCACCTTTGGTTGTAAAACAAATTAATATTTCCCCCCCACCCAAATCCCAAGCCAGTCACTTCCTCTTGAGTTTAAAAGCAATCTGCCTGTGCTGAACAGGTGAGTTAAGCTTTAGAGATAACACCCAAGTGTAGTTCTTGATCCAGGCCTGTTATGAAATAAGCTTTCCATTCAAAACACAGAGAGTCAAGCATTTGCCACGTGGTACATTTTGCATTGGCCTGAGTCCTGCTGACCTCAAGAGCGATGCTCAAAATGGACTTGGGTCTAAAATTTAGCCCAAGTCTCTCAGCTGAATCACTGCTAATATATAGGACATCCTTTGATGACCCTGTCACAAAAGCTTTGAAATTCCTATTCTCATGTTTTCAGAAAAAGCTCCTTCTAGTAAAATACTCAGAGATCTCTGAAATAAAGACACCGTGGCCCCAGTGTTTTGAAACTATTATTTCTCTGATGGGCATAACAAGAATGTGGGAACTCTCTAGGACTTTGAGTCCAAGTTCCTTTTCTGGGGAGTTCCTGTAATTTTCAGATGCCCTCAAAGCCTCGAGATTGTATCAAATTTACATTGAGTTTGAATATTTTTTTCAGTCCAAGAGCTCAAATATCTCCATAACAATATACATTATTAAAAAAAACTGCAAACACATTTGATTTCTTGACCCTCAGAAGCTGCACCCTAAGACTTGATTCTTGTTCTGCAATAACTAGGATTTTCACTTATAATACCTAGTTTCCTTCCATGTCTTAATGTGGTTTAGTGAGGACAAAGTGTTAGAAATTCAAAAGAGGTAACTGATTCATGTTACTGATTCGTGTTACTCACCTAGCAAATGAAACATAAGGTAAAATAGGATTGGTCAGCTCTCTTCAAAATTTGGAAAACAATTTGACTTCTCTAAGAACTGGAGAAATAGCAGGGATACTGGCCTAGACAGAACAGGGAAGTACTGCCAAGAGGTTATCACAGGGAAATGGGAGCAGGACTCCATCACTGGTCTTTGCTAATGGCTGAGAGCTGACATCCATGGTCAAGGTCCAGAGTTGTGAAGCAAAACACCAGGGACTAAGTCCCTCATGTCAGGAAATTTCTGACTTGCCATGGCCAAATCATTTCACTGCAGCATCAGGATTCACTGTAGTCTCAGCATCAGGCCCTCACACCTGTGACAATATAATGATAATACTACTTGCCAGTGACAATATAATGACAATATTACTTGCCAAATCTGTGAGAATCATGAAAAGGCAAAATCTAGGAAGCATTTTGAGATCATAGAGTCACTAATTTTGGAAAAAACCTCCAAGACCATGGAGTTCAACCCTTAACCTGGCACCACCACGTTGGCCACTAAACCATATCCCCCAGAGCCACAACCAAATGCCTTTTGAACATTTCCAGGGAAAAACACCATGAAGCTCTAAGTCATAACCTGTGTGAAACAAGCTTTTCTGGGAGAAACTAAAGATTAGTTGAATCACCAAGAGTAAAGGCCATATCACCAGAGCTTTCACCTTGGAAATCTTTTAACTGGCATCCTGTGCCAGTTTGCATGCTGAACCTCCAAATTCTGCATTGAAACTCTTTCTTCACCATTTTTGCTATTTACTTTGTTAAAGCATGTGTGAGCAAACAAATCAAATGAGAATAAGTTTGTGTACAAAAGCATTTAAAAGCCAAGAAGTCTAGTTGAGATAAGACATTCATGCCATTGAATCATATGATGGAATTCAACAATTGGCTCTACTACAACAACAAGTAGGGTAAATATAACTAAAATGCTACAGAGGATGCCTTGTCCCCTAAGGTTCACAGTGGCATAAGAAATCAGAGAAAAAGTGGTGTATGTAAAAAATTAATATAAGAACTACAAGGCAACAATCATAGAATTACAATCAGGTCCACACAAAACCTCAGCAGCATTCAAAATGACATTTTCCATCACCTCTGCTCTTCTGGGTCACAGGAACATGTTTGTCAAAGCAGGGGAAACAGGAAATAGACCCCTCTCCCAAGTTAGAGAAGAGCAGAGGAGCAAAATCCTACAGGAGCTATGGACCTCTACAAAATTCACCACCACCTGCTTCAGGAGCCAATAGTACTTCTGCAGCCCTACCTGAAGATAAACACTACCTGATTATTGAGGAAGCAAAATCAAAATAAGAGGCTGCATTTCACATGACTTCAAGCTTAGCTGAGGACATGAGAGCAAATAAACCCTTCAATGATGGGGCTGGGCATGTTATATAAGACATTACTGTTACTACAGTAATAGGGAAAAAACAGGAGGGAAAAAAAAGGGAAAAATTATTAAAAGTAAAGAAAAACAGGGGGAAAAGGAAGGTGAATATTTATCTTTTAGTTATAACATGCTACACCCACGGACAGCTTAGGCTTTTCTGTATTTCTTGGTGCTCTTTTTCACTTGAAAAACAAACTAAATTTAACTGAAAGGAAGGCATATTGCTTTCTATCTCCAGGGATCTTGTGAGGGCTCATAGGGGCTGCTAAAACCAGGTGGTGATAATACAACTCCTAGAAATAGTTTGGTTCAATTCGGAGATTTGATTCACAATACAAAAGCACAGAAAAGCAGATGCTATCAGCCAGTGCTGATTAGACTGGTCAATGTGACATCAATTATTATATTTTTGATTTGAAACCCTCCTGCTGATCTGACTAATCTGCACTATTAGGAGCTCAAGATTGAATAATTAGACAAACTAGGTTGAACATTAAGCTGAATTGTCCCTCTCAGGAAATGGAGGATAAGCCAGAAGACACCAACCATTTCCTCAGATGCAAAGAGAGAGCATGACAACCCACCAAATCAGATGAGCAAGAATCCTGCAGAAATGGAAACCTGGCTGATGCAACTGCTCATTGGAATGGACTATGGTAATAATTGTTAATAGCTGTAATTATAATTTATTATTTCATTAGAAATCACAGCACATTCTCTGCTATACCACTGAGATTCCTTGTCAGACAGACAGCACAGGGTCTGGGGTCTGACAGGGGGTGTGGTACTGAGAAGATGCAGTTTGCATCTCCAGATGGATTTGGAGGAAGAAACCACATCCATCACGCAAGTCACTCCAGCAACACCTTAACTGGGTGGGACTGAACATACTGGGGAAGACAAGATGAAATAACAAGGGCTCAGGTCTGCTCACATATCCAAATAAGAAATTACACATGAAAAAGCAACTGAGTCTCCAGCCTGAGAGGTATTTCTGCACACCCCACAGCAAAGCACATGAGTAAGGACTTCAGTTCTTCTGCTCATACAGCTGCAGAGTCTTCAACCACCCAGAAATCTGGAGTGACCAGAGACACTGTAATTTGTCTTCATAGAATTTCATTGCAATTCACTCACTCATAAATGTGTAACTTTAACTCAAACAAAGACTTGCAATCCTCTGCTGTACAGAAGCCCCCAGCTCTCTGCGAGCAGCCAGGGATCTTAAATGAACAGGTAAGGCTGAATTTTAAGCTCATTCTAGTTACAAATATCGGTATTCACTGCAGTTGTATAAAAGCGACCTGCATGTTCCTGATGCATGGAGGGTTGGGATGCAGTTGTTAAATCCAAGAGGCAGCAAGGCTTTAAAGATCTGCAATTGCACAAAAAGCACTGATAAAAAAAGAGTTGATTTCTCTTATTATGTAAAATGTGGATGCTCCTGTCGTGGCCAAAGAGGTGAGAGCACAAGATTTCCTGCTACTTACAGGTCGTTTGGTTGAAAAACACTGTCCCTTTGCAGTTTGGTCTATTGGCAATTAGACAACAAATACAGGACATGTAGATGGAGTCAGAAACATTGCTGTGCTTTAAGGCCTCCTTGCACAATAACTCTCTAGCTGGCAATGCAGAATAAAAAAAAAAAAAAAAATCCCAGATAAAAACCAGGGAGCAGAACTGTAAAGTAACAGAGCCCTGCTGATTTCAACAGAGCTGCGTGGATTTACTGAGGATTCTGTCCCTTAATAGTAAGTTTTGAAGCTCCTATAATTAACTAAGAAAACTCAATAAAAGTGTCTTCTGCATGCAAGGCTTATATCCCATTTAAATTTTATGGCCCTTCCAAATCAGGATCAGTATTGCATGTGAAAATCATGCCAGAAACACAAAATTTTTTGGAGATGTGTGTAGAAAGGGAGCTGTGCAGAACATGAATGAGATATTAGGAGATCCAACAGACAAGATCGAACAAAGAAAGACATCTGTAAAATTCTACTGTGATTGTAGATTGATCAAGCACATTAAGAAATTAAAAATGGTATTGGTTAAACAGAGATCACAGACTCACAGAATCATTTAGGTGGAAAAGACCCCTAAGATCATTGAGTGCAACTGTTAACCAAGCACTGCCAAGGCCACCACTAAACCACGTTGACAAGTACTACATCTTCACCTCTTTTAAATCTCTCCAGGGATGGTGACTCCACCACTTCCCTGGCCAGCCTTTTCCACCCTTTTGGTGAAGGAATTTTTCCTAATATTTAATGTACACACCCCCCCACACACACTCCATAGCACAACCTGAGGCCATTTCCTCTCATTCTATCACTTTATTCTCGGGACAAGAGACCTTTCCTGATGTGGCTACAACCATCTTTGAGAGACTTGCAGAGAGCAACGATCCCAAGGTGATTCCAAGCTTTTAGTCAGTGATTTTCATTACACCCCAAATCACATCCCCAAATGCACACAGTTCCAGTTATGTACATCAGAAACAGTGTGAGCTTGTGAGGCTGGCAGTGAAGACTTTGCGACTTTGCCTCTCATCAGAGGGAGAAGGATAACCCCATGCTTGGTAATGCCTGGAAAGTTTCCATACCATGTCAAAAAACAAACAAACAAACAAAAAAAAAAACAACCCACAAGGCTGGACACAGCCAGAACAGTAGCAAGAAAATACAAACAAAATGAAAAAGGAGAATAGTCTTTTGGGAGAGTCAGCCATTATATACAGCAAAAGTATAGATGTTATTAAAAGGAAGGAGCAGCACTTTGTCACTAATGGATCCTTTTGTTGGCTTCTGGATGATAATATGAATTGTTTTCAATAAAAACTCTACACAGAAAAAGTTTAAAACATCACCTTGAGTAGTGAGAATTTTTTCTAAGAAAGAGGTTTGAGATGAGATTTCCTTTCCCTCTGGTGCCTACAATCAGCTTTTATTATTATTTGCATAAAGAATTACTAGATTTCAAGATGCAGGACTTGAAAAGCTGAGAAGTCAGAGACACTTTCTTTGCACCACTAAAACCTAAACACTTCTGGAGAAGTATTTCTTATCCATTTGCATATGAGCACATATTTACATCATGCTGAGAGGGACTGCTAGCCATGAAATGAGTGGCACAGCTTAACAACAACCACAATAATGACAATCTTTTAGTTCCATCACCTGCACCATGTCCCACTAATCTTGTGTTTCTGGAATTCAAGCAAGCATTCCAGAATCTGTCAATCTTAATATCAGTCTATGCACCCCTTCCCTGCACTGGCTCAGAACTGTAACAGGTATCTATCTCTTGGCAAATTGCAGACTTATAATTCAAAATTAATGTTTAATATTAATATAAATTGTAATCTGTTGGACTTTAAAGAGCGGTTGCTCCTAGGAAAGATCTTGGACTCCACATGAGTGGCTTTATGATATGAGAACACCTGGAAATACTTAGCAATCTGGATCAATTTTAAAAAAAATAGCACCAATATACCCCAAAACCAGTGATAAATTGTGAAAGCAATTTCTATCTACAGTTCTGCATGTGCAGAATACAGGACAGCACAGTGCAGCAGAAAAGTCATCGGGATGACCCCTGTCCATGAGGAGTGTGATCACCATCCCTAACTCACATTGCTGGATCCTTTATGTGGCAGGGTTTTCTGCTTCTGACTGGATGTGATGTGGGTCTGATCAGCAGCCAGTGACGAACAGTGTGGCTCCTCCCTTTTCAGAGTCCATCTAGCAGAGGCATGTGATCGTGCTTGTGTTGGATGTGCATCTAAAATACATTTGTTAAAGTTTCGAAGCTGAGCAATCAGAACAGCAGTGCTAGAATCACATCTAGCTGTGGAAAACCAGCAAGTGATCCTGTATTTTCTCCTGTTTTCTGCAAAAGGGAATTTAATTAAAATAAGTCTTATCCTGGCCTTTTTTTTTTTTTTTTTTTTTTGCTTTTGCAGATGCATTTTTGTTTGTGCGCGTAGTTACAAATTACTTAATTCAACATTTGAGTGCAAACATGGAGTTCTCTTGATCAAATCCCAGCATCTGCAGTCTCCTTTAATCGCTGATGGGCAGCACCCACAAGGTGTGAGATCATGTGTTTGGATTTGACAGTAAGGGAAACACAAGTGCAGCTGTATCAGGACAAATCCAGTGCCTCACATAGTACTTTACTCGCTTGCTGCCGCTGCAAGTCACCCTCAAGCGCGACCATCTTGTGTTCCATGATAATTGCAACAAGGTTTTGCAAATCAATTAAAATCCACATTGTCTCCTCCATGTACACAAACAGCACAGAAATGCCATGTCATTTTTTTTTTCCCCCCAGCAATTCAGCCCTTCAAGTTACATTTTTGTCACCCTTTACCTTTACCTCGATGTTCGCATTGTCGCTGTCAAGCCAGGAAGCAGCAGTGACAGCTGCATCCTTGAATAGCCATCCTTCACTCTCCAATAATCTAGTTTGCAATGGGTATCTTTACCTACTATTCTTCTATTTTCCATCTCATGAGCCTCCGTGAAATTGACATTTAAAACTAATTGTACGGTAAAATTCTGCGGATTCCAGAAGCTGTGTCTGAGATCTGTGGCGAGGCAGCAGGACCACATTCCCCCCTGTATTAGTTTTCTGTCTGCTACATAACTGTGAATGAGTGCTAAAGGGGATTATTAGGCCCCAGTGGTGAGATAGAGTGCATATAACTAATCTGCATTGCTTATCTCAAGCAGACAGTGGTCTGTCAGAACCTGTCTACATGCCCTCCATGCTTGTCCCTTGCCTTTATTGTCTTGCCGCTGCCGTTGCTGCTGGTGGCTCTCCTCTGCTCTTATAAACAACCAATTACTGCCCCAAACAGATGTCTGTGGCTATGATCAAATAATTCAGTTGGAGTGAAGAGGCCTTAAACAGGTCAATTCCATTCAGTTAGACATGGTATCTGAGCGAAGGCGAAAGGAGGCACTGCAGGGTGACCTGAACTTGAGTTATTGAGAGTAGGTAAACTTAGGACAGAGGATAATGATTCAGCTTTTGCCAGTTAACACTGTAAAAACACATAAAATTAAAGCTGAAGAGTTATTTAAAAATCTTTTTGCCAGCAAAAATTGAATGGATGAGTTAACAGAAAAGTGAATTCCTTTGCAAAGTACAACATTTTCATTTTATACATTCGAATTAATAAAAGACACATTCTCCCCTGCAATTAGTCATTAATTTATAGAGCTAAAAAGTTATATATCGAAACAGAAGAGGAGTGGGTAAGCTTGGTGGGATGTTTTTAATTAATTCTGGTACTGATGAACTGTAATCTCCAGCAAGAAAATTTGATACGTGTGCTTCTGACAAAGTATGATTTCCATTAAAATATTGTGCTAACTTCAGGGTTTATAGCTTGCCTGTTCAATAAATTTGTATTTAGCTTTCGTCTTCCTCAGTCTGCAGGGGAAACAATGAGTATCGGGCAGATGCTCAGACATCAGGACAATTATTGTATCTTTCAAAAAGAAAAAAAAAAAAAAAAAAAGAGCCCAGTTTTAAATCTTTTGTGCCTGTGGAACCACCAGCCACCCTACACGTGATCATAAAAATACACAGTTGTTAGACATGTAGTTATGTTAAGCTGCAACCATAACCAAAACCATGACCAAGAGGGTGAACAAGAGAATCCTTTTATTCTCTCCTCCTGATTCAAAAGTGCTTTTAACAGCGAGATTTTCCATTCTGCACTGCTGTCATACAGCCACCCAAGCATAATGACCTGATCGCTACAAATTCATTGGGGATTGGGACCCCCACGTGAATTCAAGAAGATGGAGAAGCAAGCAAAATTCCCTTGCAAGACCCAATCAATACTATTCACATTATGTCTAACCAAGACATATAAATGTTCATATGCCCAGGTGAGAATTAGCCAGCAAAAGAGAGTTGCAAATACTGGAGAAATCCGAGACAGCTTTGCTCAATTTCCCAGAAATTTCTTAAAAGATTTCTCATAGAATCTCTCAGACCCTCCGAAAACCAGAAGAGACCCTTTTCCCAAAAGAGCTCGTGATCTTTGGATATGTTTTTAACAGAGAGACCATATAGCAGGCAGCAGACAAGCTGGCTCAGGTACAAGGAGCACTAGGAGGGAACATGCAAAGAAACAATGCGAGATCTCTCTGAACCTTCAACAGCCCTTTTATCTCAAAGAAATAACGAGTTGCAGTGGCTTTTCATATTCATTGGAAAGATGATTCCTGCAGTAAGTGCAACTTTTTCAGAAGAGCAGAAGCAGCAGCTGTAGATGCAGCTTCACATGAACTGTGGACCAAACCACAGAAGCAAACAAGTAGAAAGTGATGGGTAAACCCAGAATGTATGAAATGAAAGAAACTGGCACACTTTGTATGCAGATGGAATTGACAGAGAGACTAACTAAAAGATGGAAAGATAGGAAAATAGGAGAAAAGAGAAGGACTGAGAACAGAACAGAAGGTAAAGAGGTCTTTGGGACAGATGAGTGGGCACTGGAGAAACATTACCATGGCTGATCTCCACATTGAGGGATGAGTTAGAGATTAAGAAATCATTTAATGGTTACTACCAAGAAAGTTCTTAAAATAGGTTTAAAACTTAAACAGATTTAAGAGGGAGTGCAGTTTATTGTGGGGACCTAAGCCACAGAGAAAGGAACAACTTTTCCCATAGCCATGGTCCAATTAATAGTTAATTCTTTGTTAATCTCAATGTAAACTGTAGCATATATCCTAACTCCAGGTATCTGGAAAGGGAGAACTTCAGAACATATTTGATCCCAGGGCAAATTTCAAAATCAAAAAAAGCCAAGTGAATGCCTGGTCATTCAGCCTGCCTTGTGCTATTTGCAGCTACAGCAACTCAGCATTTCCCAGCTGCCTGAAAAGGCTGTCTGGAAAAACATTCTCAGATATACCCATACAAACAACCAGCACCCCAGATCACACTCCCACTATTCACGGAACATACCCATGGTATTTACAGTTTTACAGACTGTTAAAACCCCTGCAGTTTGTACTTGCTTATCTCTGCTCTATACATCTAAGACTTAATCTTTCCTTAAAAATCAATTTCTCTCAAACCACTAATTGCAGGTGCTTCTCCATCAGCTAATTCTGATTTCTCATTAGGGGACACACACTTTTCTCGCAGTATCTCCAGACCAAAATAGCATCATCATCTCTCCTTGCTTCCTCCTTTTAACACATTGAAAATAAACTTAATTATTCTCTCCTTGAATTCAGACTTCATATGTTGACAACTTCTGAGGTGTAGTTTGATCACAGAAATAGAATATGTCACAAAATAGAAGAGAAATAGAATGAGTCATGTCCAGATCATGGAAAGTCTGAGGAAGTATGTTCCTAGTCCACTTGCTGGAAAAACTGAAAGTATGGAACATGCAGTCTTCAAGCCTGGGATACAATTAAAGACCTAAAATGCAATTTTTAAAACCATCTTAGGTTTTTTTGTTATTAGCTGCTCACCATCTTTCTAAATCCATTTCTGGTGCTTCCCACTCTCACTACTAACATTGGCTCTTACCATTCAGGAACAGACTGAACAATTGCATTTATTTAATTTAGTTGAGTTGATGCATTCCATTTTGGAGAACTAATCAAGCAGAAACCTGATAAATATTTTGCCTTTTATCAGTGTGAGTCAACTGTTTTAACCTGTCTTGTAAAAGCAAACCACTGGGAAAGCTCCTTTACCCAGAGTGTTTTCCCACATCCTGGGACAACGTGCAGCTCTCAGCTCAGAAGCGTGCTCTCCTGTAGCCTTCTGGCCAAGTCTACCCTGCCTTTGGACATTTAAGGAAGCACCATCAGCAGAACAACATATTATTTAAGCAAGGGACTGACCTGCAACACCTGCCCAGTGCTGTGCTCCATTAACCTTACCAGCTGAAACCTCTCTGCTTGAAACACTTAGGATCCCTATTAGTCACGAGGGTAGTCAGTGAAACACAGATTTGGTGGCCCAGAGGATGACTCAAATATTTGAAATCATGTGGCACTTACTGAAGTTAAAAAAGCTTCAGCTGAAGCAGAACAAGAACTACGAAATCCTTCCCTAGTGCCATGATTTGAGGGAAAATAAAAGAACCCTGAAGTGTGAAGTGGGTTGCTGAGCTGGTGCACAAACATTGAGGCAGCTTCTGCCGTACTTTTTGCACAACAGACTGCAAATGATGCTGGCAGCTATATGGCTTGTCCCTGGGCTCTCTTTAAAACCCATCTACAGAGTCCTCCACAGACACAGGGCTCCCACAGATCACAGCTAAATTACAGCTTCATTTCAATGACTTGCGGCTCCATTATTTTTTCCATATCAGTAACAATGTGCATCTTCGTGTTGCCTGGCCATGGTGTTGGAAAGATCAAATCTGTCCTCTACAGCTGTTTCCAGCTTTGCTCGTTTCCATGTTAAAACTGGCTCTTATACAACCAACCTCTGCATACAACCATCTGATGGATGGATACTCTTGGGACACTCAAGTACAGTTTTACAAAAGTTAATGTCAACAAGAATATGGGCTAATTTTTCTTTAAGGTACAGGGGAGATCTGACACACAGTTCACATAAAGCTCTGTAATTTGACTGTTTGGGCACTTGTGGCCAAAAGTATCAGCAATTCATTAAAAAGTAATTAATCAAGAGAATACCTATGAGAAAATACTAAATCCTCGTGAGGCAACACATGCCAAGCCACAGAGCAGAGGTGCAGGCTCCAAAAAACTGAAATCAGCAAAACAGCATAAGCAGAGCAAACTGACTTGTGGTTTCACCAAGATCACCATAAACCTGGCTTGGGATTAGTTCAGGATGGGTATGAAGACATCCCAGGCAATTAATGCTTGCTGAGTTTTGGAGGATTTCCAGTTTAACACACAAGTAGGTGTATTCTCAACCTGGATACTATTATAAACACTCATTGTACCACTGGTTTATGAATAACTAATTAATTTTAGCTTCAATCCAAAGGAGGTAAGAAAGCATTCAAAGTGCATTTAGCAGGGATAAAAATCAATCTGTAAAAGAACAGATGTGGCCCCCTGGTTTGATTAGGATATTTCTAAAATATTAAGCAATCCTTTTCACAATATAAATAACAGGAGCGTAATTGAATTAATATTGACAAATAGTAATTGCTCCTTGTTCCTCCAGTCTGCCTTTTATTAGTGGGAGGAGTGGTGGAGGTTATTGTCTCTTTAAAAAAAAAAAAAAAAAAAAAAAATCCTGAGGCCCGGAGGCACCTTTTCTGCCTTATTATTATTGTAATAATGAGGGCAACTGATTTGATCTCTCCTTACACAATACTGCAGCACAGCGATGGCTAAATAAACAGCCAAAGTCCTTTTGTCCCTGTGGGCTGTTTCTCGGTAATTAAAATCAATAGGATCTTTCTCGGAGGATCTCTTTAACCTCATAGAGCTACACTGTTCTGAGCAGCCAATGTAAAACAAACAAATGAACTCACAGTCCTTGTTGATGGGGAGGAAAAAAAAATACAGGCAACACATTATTTTATTAGGAAAATATTGGGTTTGGAGAGGGGTCATGGAAGAGGCTGTATTTAAACCTTTAGGTTTTTAATTTCTTTCTCATTTTTAGCCCACCCCCACCCCCCACCCTTTCATAAAAAAAAATAGTCTGGCAGCATCCTGTATTCCCAGAGGTCATGTGAACTAAAATAGTCCATTGATCTTCCTTCTTTCAGAAGGGGAATAGGCAACAGAGGGAAAATAAACATCACCCACTTGAGGCTCGTGACGACTCAGGACCCCTCTGCACAAGGAGCTGTAGGTTTAAGGTTCACGAGGGAAATAAGTGAAGGTCCCTCGGGTTTCACTGATGCTGGTACACGCAACTGCATGTCATAATGGACAAGGACAGTGCAGGCTGCAGAGGCTGAAATCCCTGGGCATGCACTGAGCCAACGGCACCACTCCCAGGGAGTTATGGTGGTGAGGACCAGCAAGACACAACAGTCAGGACAAAAAAGATTTACATCACCTATCGCAGAATCACAGAGTGTTCTGAGTTGGAAGGGCCTCACAAGGATCATCGAGTCCAATTCTCATCCAAGGACTGAACTCACAACCTTGGCATTATTAGCACCATGCTCTAACCACCTTTGCCTACCAGGAATTTTTAAAACAACTATAAAAATGATTTGTGCGGATTCTTGAATCCTGAGCTGTCTTGGAAGACAGTAGTGCTGCTGAGCACATCTTAACTCTCCCTCAGGACAAATCCGCTCAGTGATCCCTTGCCCAGGCACACAGCAAGGTGAGCTGAGCTGAGCTTTGGCCTGACACACTGTCAGCTTCTCCTTGACTTAAGGGCTGTTCTGTAGCCATGGTGGGCCATGGAAGCACTGGAGCAAATCCTGGATCTAAGCCAAGAGGTGTTATGATCAGCAAAGAGCAGGAGGGAATCCATCCCCATCAGATGTCTTTCAGTCTCACACTGCCAACCAGAAACAACAAAAGTCCAAACACATGCAAGGAAGCAGCATTTAAAAATCATGGAATCACAGAGTCATTTAAGGTGGAAAATACCTTTAAGATCATCAAGTCCAACTGTTAACTCAGCACTGCCAAGGCCAACACTAAGCCATGTCCCCAAGTGCCACATCTACATGCTTTCAAATGTATCCACTACTGCCCTGGGCAATGGTAAATGTAACCTCTGGAATGTTTCAGCCAAATAGGTCAGCTGTTCTGAAGGAAAAAAAGTTGAAAATAGAAGGCATTGTTTAATACCTATCATATGCTGGGAAATCTTCCCTCTGAGCAACAGTAACACCTTCCCATTCTGGGCAGCAACTTGCTATTTGCAGGTGAGGTGGTGAAAAAGAGCCATAACCATGGAGATCTGTCAAGTTAAAAGCTGTGAAAATAAAAAAAAATCTCTGAGTTCACCTGCTCAATAAAGATTCCAGATTCTTAGATTCTACTGGCTCTTGAATAAATAATAATACTTATAAAAGGGAGAGATCCTCCACATAATTACGCAATCTGTGGATGGGCCTGAGAGAGATCTAAAACACTGAAACTGAGCCAGCAGCACAGGAGGGAGCAGAGAGGAGACAGGTCAAACAGACACAGGGCATATTTGAGGTCTCTGCCAACACCAGAGGCAGCTGCCAGCAGAAATGCAGCTCCCAGATCACATCACAGTAGAGAGGCAGGAGTGTTTGGTTTTGGTGTTTTGGATTTTTTTGTGGTTGTTTTGGGTTTTTTGTTTTGTTTTTTTATTCCAAATCCAGGAATATATCAGGGACCAGCCCTGAAATGCCCACACTCAACTGCAGAAAATTAGGGCTTGAGAGCACCATCCAGAATCATCAGATCTCTCCTGCTCTCTAAAAGTAGGGTCAGATAGAGCTGCACCATTCCTGATAGATGGTTATCTGACTTATTAAATATCTCATACATCAGGGACCCCAATACTTCCCTAACAATCATATTCCACCACTCTTACCCATAAAAGTTTCCTAATTTGCAACACTGAATGCAATTTGAGCTCACAAACACATCAGGAGATAATTTCCTCATCTCCTGCAACAAGACCCAACATGTAATATTTGAGGACCATACTAGCGCTATTTAACCCAAATGAAAGAATCAAATATTCTTTTAGCATTTGAAAATCTAAGCTTTTATTGAGAATTATATTACTGTGTTTATATTCTCTCTCTAGTTTGTCCACCTGTTCCTTGGACCAGCGTGTCCAGCTTGGAAGCCCATATTCCAATAAGGCCTTTGGATGTATGTGATGATGAACTGCTTCTCTCTGCAGACAAGAGACTTTGCAAGGATGCTCTTCTTGTCCAGTTTTATGCTTTGCTGACCACCTTCATCACCCCAGAATATGAAGACAGCCTTTCATAAGACACATCAACACTTAATTCATAAGGATTGCAGAGGTATGTTTACTCCCCTAAATTTTTGCAAATTTTAGCATATTACAGGATCAAGATCTAAAAAGTTGGTCTCAAGTGAAAGTGCTGAGCACCTTTTTTTTAACAGCTTATTCAAAAAGGCCTCTTTCCTCCGGTTTCTATCAACTTTACTCCTACTGCTGTGGGCTATATTGCAGTTTCATAAAATGTTTGCTATACTATTCACACTGATTAAGTTCCTGTGAATGGAGTGTTTTTGTGAACATAATACTGAATTCTTCACCTTTTGGCTACGCACGCATGAAAGGCAACATTTTACATATTTTAAAACAAAACAATCAGATACAAAGGAAATTATGTAAAACCTGATTAAAGATAATGGAACTCTTGTGAATAAAATTGCATCTCACTTACCTCCATGCATGTTATAGACAATTAAAGGTTAAGCGTGCAGAAAGCTGGTGCTTCTGGTTTCAGTTCAGGGAAACCCTCTTATCGCCATAATTTGCCTGAGAGAGGAGATGAGCTGAGTTCCAGCTCCTTTTCCATATAAAGGAATTAATTGATTGTGTTTATACTGCGCCGTGCTCAGTAGATGATATCGATTCTCTGGTTTGTGGTTCTCAGTTTGAGGACATCAAACTCGGATGAACGCAAACAGCTGGGGGCTGGGTATGAGACACCACCCAGGGGTTTCAGCCAAGTGATGTGGGGTTTGGGGGCAATTTGCTTTGTTTTGGAATGGTAATGTGGTTTTTTAAAGAAATAATCTGATAATTAGCTACTTGGAGCTAAAAATATACGGATAAACTTTGTTCTAGGTAACAGGTCTCTCAGATGGACCATGCTACCATTTCCTTTCAACTCATATGTTCCTTTATTGAAAGACAAGGAGAATATCACCTCTCAAACTGCCCTCAAATTGTGGCATTACACAGAGGACAGGATGAGTTTGGGAGCATAGGAGTCATAGACCCTTTTCTAACATGTGAGTTTATGGAGTTGTGTATTTAATTCTCTAAGGCTTTCTTTTCATCTAGGAACTCTCACATCTGAAGTCTGTCTATCAGGGAGCTGTTATTACCGATCTTGATTTATCTCTGTGTGTCTATTTGCATTACCAGAACTGGAGAAGAGTGTCAGTGTTAAATGTGAGTGGCAGCTTTGTATTATCTAGTCTGCAATTACAGCAATTGCACCTCTGAAGATGTTAATCAGTTGACTGCATATTTTAAATAACCAAATTATTTCTTGAGCTCAGTGGCGGCCACAAAGCCTGCCCTTTGCAAGAGTGCTGAAGCAGTGCTCCAACAACCATGGTGGTGTGTTCCCCCAAGAAACTCAAACCTGGTGATCACTCCCTAGTAACCCATAATGCTGCAAGCTCTCCAGTGACCATAACAAAACACACACAGACAGCCCCCAAGATGGCACAACTGTAACACCCCATCCAGCACAGCAGCCAGTCTGAAAAGTCATGGCAGTCAGTTTACTTGCCCCACTGATGCATCATGGACTGGCTCTGCTGTGCCCTGCCACTCATGAGTTATCTGGCCATTTCTAACTCATGAAAATAAATTGTTTATCTGCTTCTGTACCTATAGATATTCAGACATGCAGGGTATTTTGCATCTCGTGCATGGAGCCCACACAGGGCTGGCAGCACCAGACAGTCAAAAGAGAGAAAACCAAAAAAAGAAATTCAAAAGACTATTTGCTTGTGCTACTCTGCTGCAAACCCAAAATTACTCCACAGAGATTAAAACTGTTACTGAGTCAGGACTCCCTATGATCTTGAACTAGCAGCAGCATTTTACACCCACTGCCAAAAAGTTCAACTAGCCATGCAAGGTGAGGCTTTAGACTTTGGAAGAGTTATTCCTGATTTACAGTACTGCAAGTGAGGACTGAGTCCACTAAAGAGTCACAGACTCCTCACTGAGCCATCACCATATCTACCTACCTCTATAAGTGGATACATCTTTAAGGACAACATTCACCCAGTAGATACATGAACTTGCCTGAATCTTACAGAGTGAATATCCGCTGTTCTTTATCCAACCCTGTCCCACTATATTTAAACATTATTTCTTCTTCTAAATTACCGGTGAGGTGACAACGCTTTAATTTTCAACCTGAATCCGTGCAGGGCAAGAAATTTCACCCAATAGAGCCTCTCTCCTTAAGCTGCCTTTCACAACCTCTCATGGCTTTTCAGACTTAATTTTCTGTAGATTGCTTGCCCACTGGAGAGGAGAAACTGGAATGCTCTCAGCCTGCAGAGCCAGTGCCTGCAAAAGGATGTCAGGATTGTTCACTGCAGCCCCTGGGTGGAAGCTTAACTGCTAGTGGCTGCCTTTAGCACGTCAATGTGAATTACTTGACTGGCAAAACTAAGCAGCAATTAAACACCTCACCACTAAGCGGAAATGAGAAATTTACTGTTTGGTCTTGAGATAAGCTCGAGCCTCCTGTGAGCTACTGTTATCAAACCCCAGGGAAGACCGGTTAGAGTCAGAACAGTCTCAGTCTGTGGCCAAAAGGGGAAATATTTCTAGTGATAAAAATTGATTTCTGTTTCATTCTCCCCTTGCGGTTTTTCTTGAGTGCTGATAGCAAGGGCCATGAGAAGGAAAAGGTGTTGAGGTTTAAGCGAGATTGCACCTGGAAGCAACTGCATTGTACTGCTCAGTTTTAGTTAAGGACACAGGGGATGGGTAAGTAGGTCAGGCAAAGCCCTCTCCATGTTAACAGCCACCTTAATACAGGACAAAGGAACAAGTGAAACTCTGCTTGCACATACAGAGGAGGCAACAAGAGAAATACAGCCCTCCTGAGCAGTATCAACAATCCAAAAAGCAACATACTTCTGCTCAAACAGACCCCAGGTTCATTCTTGAGCATCATTGAGAATAGATGTGGGAATCCTCTTATTCAGACCAGACAAGATGCCCACACTGAAAGCTTGGATAGGTGACATAGCAGGACGCAAGGGCCTGCTCCACATTAATCCAGTCTCTCTCAGCTTTTTCTGGAGCTGCCTGTAATCAAGTTCATGCTATTCTTTAATGAACGGCTTATGAAAATACTAGGGGAAAAAAAGTGCCCAAAATTTCCTGTTAGTCCTCTTCTTTTTGTCTATCAATGTCTAGAATCTCAATGAAGACACTAATATATTACAATAAGTGCCAACAACCACTTGATACTATCTCGTTTTCTCTTTGCTCCTTCCTGAGTTCTTTCTCTTACTGCTTTTGATCCAAATTTTGCTCATCTCGACACAATTACAAGCAGGCTACAGGCAGGGGGAAGGAGAAGGAACACTCAGGGGAAAGTTGTTGTTAACTTGTACACAATCTCATGGTCCACATCACAGCTGTGTTGTTCTCTTTCTCTGACCTTGGACTTTGACTGTTATTGGAAGTGTGGCCTTCCAATGTGTCCTCTCTCTAAAGACCACTCAAGTATTTTTAGATGGACTTTTACACAGACCGCTGTACATATGCTCCAGCCCAAGAAAGAACAATTTTTAACATCCATTGTGGTCCAATGCTGTCTGATCATGAGACTGTCTCCTTTTAAAGTGATCCCTCCCATCTTTCTCCTTGGGGAAGGTCACTTGTGCACGTACTGCTCAGGCTAGGAAGGGTTCGCACAACATTAACTTATGTGCTACTTTCTCATCCTGGATGGTTGACATCTGGCCAGTCCCCCAACACCCACCTGACATCTGGACAAGCTGCAGTTTCTGGGAGGTACTTAAATCACACAGCTACATCAGAGCAACAGGTGAAGTCTTGTGTGCTGAGAATGTAATTTGTGATGTTTCTCCACCTGCCACTCACGTACACACGCTTTATCTATTCTTCATGGGATTTCAAAGGCTGTCTGTCAGACAAGAAAATTAATTAGTCAATAGGTATTCCTCACAGTCACTCGTGATGAATTTAAAGCTTTGGAGAGTACCATGGGTTTAACAGCAGTGCCTGTTTCTCTCCAGTTCTTGGTTTGTGATAATTGCTCCATGTTTATTTAACGAGTGGTGAGAAGAGGTGAAGTCTATGTTTCATTTTGCCACTCTGCTTCTTTGATAAGAGACTTTGGTCCTCCAATCAGAAAATGGGCAAGTACTTGTTTTTCCAAAACAAAAATCCACACGTAGCTATACAGTCAGAGATTGGTCCCACAAAGCAAATCAAATTCACTCCCCCTCACCACAAGACACACACTGAGGTGCTGGAGTGTGCCCAGAGAAGAGCAACAGAGCTGCAGAAGGGTCTGGAACACAAGTGTGATGAAGAGCAGCTGAGGGAGCTGGAGGTGTTTAGCCTGGAAAAAAAGAGGCTCAGAGAGGATCTTATCGCTCTCTACAATATCTGAAAGGAGGTTGTAGCCAAGTGGGGTTCAGGCTCATCCTCCAAATAAGAAGAACTAGGACAAGAGGAAACGGCCTCAAGATGCACCAGGAGAGGTTTAGATTATATATTAGGAAAAATTTCTTCACAGAAAGGGTTGTCAAGCATTGGAACAGGCTGCCCAGGGCAGTGGTTGAGTCGCCATCCCTGGATGTATTTAAAAGCCATGTCAATGTGGCACCTGGGGACATGGTTTAATGGTGGACTTTGCAGTGCTTGGTTAATAGTTGGACTCAATGATCCTAAAGGTCTTTTCTAACCCAAATTATTCTGTGATTCTATTCTATGGCACTAAACTAACAAAATCAGTTGCAAACAGATACAAATCAGTGCTTCGTGACACGAGTTATCCGTTTGTTAACTTGAGCGAAGACAAGAAAAAGGCTGATACTACTGAAAGCACCATAGGAAGATTTTTTTGAGAGAAGTGAATTTACAATCGAGGTAGTAGGTCCAGTAACCAAAAGACTTAGGGTGTAGCTTCACATGACACATTGCATTTATCCAAGGGAGCTGTCATGGTTCCTGTGACTGGGATTTAGAGATCATGATTTCTCAGGCATTGATTCAATTGGATAACAAGGTGAAAATGAGAATTAATTTTTTGTTGGTTTGGTTGTTATTTTTTTGGGGGGTTTGGTTGTGTTTGGTTTTTTGGGTTTTTTTTTTTTACTTTTTCATTCAGATTGCAGAGCTGCAGGGGAAATGACACATATGTATTGATGGAGGTGGCAAAAAGCAGCAGCTCACAGTTCGCTCAGGTTTAGCTGTCAGATGAGGCCACACTCCCTTTGGTTCCTAAGCCTGTCATGGATGAGAGCAAGGCACTTGGACTTCCCACCTGCTACATGCAGCCCTGCAAGTCCAACCTGTTTGAATGGCAAATCCAACAGTCAGCTCCCCACACTCGATACGAAGAAATACTCTTTCTCTGTTCTTTGCACAATTTAGCAATTAAAATTCAAGTTCTTCAGGTGAATAACAGTTCTTAAATTGGGGTTACACAGTGACTGGCATGAGAGAACGTCATCCCATTCACTCATACCAACATCAAACAACCCCTGGAGCCAGCTTAAAAAGCCAATGCCACCCCTCAAAACCAGAGTTGCACTGAAGAAATGGGCCATGACACCTAATGTATTTCTCTGTAGTTTTGAGCCAATTCTGCATGGAATTGTAAATTCTGGGTCTGACAGTCCAAAAAAATGACAGATTGGTTTGCATTTATTAAGGAATTTACATTCCTTCATGGTTTTAGGCAACTGACTTTGCTGTGACAAGTAGGTGAGCAGTTTTAAGAAAATTGCTCAAGCATCCAAATCCTTCCCTAAGTAGGTTCTTCATTTTCATGCACACTGATATCAGTTCCTTGGTTTTACACAAGCTGTGCAGAAAAGAGAGAGAGACCAGGAAATAGGAGTTACCATAGGCTACTCCAACATTATACCATAAATGCTACCATTTATGTGAGATAGTGACAATTTCTCTGTCTTGTCAGCATTTATTTCTCTGTATTCTGGGGGCTTGGTGCATCTGAAATCTTTTAGACAGTTATTTTAGGATAAT
Organism: Pyrocephalus nanus; assembly: GCA_038380795.1. Lineage (NCBI taxonomy): Eukaryota > Metazoa > Chordata > Aves > Passeriformes > Tyrannidae > Pyrocephalus > Pyrocephalus nanus. The sequence continues at coordinate 67,043,275 of CM076264.1, forward strand.
GTCATTCATGCCCTACAAGTCCTTATTTTTCTCCCCTCTAACTGAAAAGGAAGCCAAGGCTGACAAGACCAGACATCTCTATTTCCCACTGGACAAAATAATTCTGTGTCATGTATTCAACTACAGTGGCCTGAATTTTAAATTTCACACACAAAATATCCTCAGCCTAGTGTCTGCAAACAATAAGTAACTATGAATTATACCATGTGGCCCAAAAAGTCAGCCAGCCATGAAGCAAAGGCAACCCTCCCTTTGCAAATAACAGGCCTGACCTTTTCCACAGCAAGATATAACGCACCATCAATGTTCAACATTTTTAAGTCATATCTGAGCTTCAATAACAGAGCACCCAGGCCTTGAGTCCATACTCCAGAAACACCAAAAAACAGAATTCCTATTCGCCAAGTGCTCTACAGGATCAGCAACAGCAGTAACTGTTCCAATGATTTGAAGGGCCCATCACGTTTTTTCCTTCATCAAAGGCACTGAGCACTTGTTGCTTTATAACAGTCTGGAACATCCAGGTCCAAATCCCAGCTGAATTCCTAAACTTATTGAACTCAGAAGTTTATTTGCACCTCTGAAATGGAAAAACAGTTTGAGGACCAAAAACAACAATACTGAAGAAAACCAGATTCTTCATCTAAGTGTATATTCCTTGGTCATAACAAAAAAAAAAAGTTCCTGTCCCATAAGCACCACTACTGTCTTCCTGCACAGTCAGTGATCTCACCTCTCTGACTCCCAGCTACATGTTCTGCATGGGAAATCCACCTTTTGCACATCCCACTGATAACTCAAAAGTTTTAGTGACCATTTTTTATTCTGTATTCTGGAGGTAAAGTATTTGGTGACTCAGCCCAGAGCAGCCCTGCCAGCTAGGCCAGGAACAGCTCTGTATGTACTTGACTAAACACATTGGCATTACACCAATATGTCATCAGCCTAAGGCATTCCTGGAATTCAGGACTAAGGGTCTGTCACATTATTTGAGTGGAAGTCACAAACATGTCACTGCTGTGTTACTAAAAATCCTAAAAGTCAGGACTTCCACCAGTGCCAAATACGTAGATTACAGATGAAATCATTGAAGGCTTTCCCTTCCTGCTGATGTTGCATGAGCTTATGTGATATCTACAATTTCTCTCTTTTAGCCATTCTTTCCACCCTGTATTTAGCATCTCAAAAAAAAAAAAAAAAAACCCACACACAAAAAAAAAAAAAAAAAAAAAAAAAAAAAAAAAAAACATCCCAGAACAAAATACAGCAATGCCACATCCAGGTCTGCCTCTGCAATGCATCTGGATTGGCATCCCCGGGATCAGTACTCTGGAGATCATGAGAGTTTTTCCCTTTGTGCCCAAAGAATTTAGGGAAAATGGAAGAACAGACTTTTAGCTCAGCAAGTTGTCACCATCAGATTTTTTTCAGTATATTCTGGGATGGGAGGACCACTCTTCTCCCCCTCTTAGCAAGTCAGTCAGCCTGGAAAGAAGTAGGATGGAAAACTAAACTTCTGATTTAAAATAATTTCAGACTGGGGTTTTGCCAGAGGAATCACAGCTGTGACATGCTCACCACTCTAACCATGGTGAATGAATCTGGCCATGAATCATTAAGCTCCCCGAGCATCCAGCACTCTCAGCCTGCTACTAATCACTCAAAAATCTGGCTCTCCGGTCTATTTGTTGTAAGAAATTGCTCCAACTCAAAAGGATGATCTGGAAGTTTAATATTAATCAAAACAGGGCATGTACCAGCAAAGATGAAATTTAAACATAAGAAGGAGATAAAAGAAAATAATTGCGTTCACCAAATTCCACACTGACACGAGAAAAATGCCTCACCAGTGTTGAGGCAAAGCAGAAACATTCACCATCTCTTCCCAGCCACAGAGGGGCTGGAGCACGTGCAGAAGTGAAGTTTGCCATATTTTTTTCTATCCAAGGGCATTGTTGATTCAGCCAGGCCACAAGTGGGCTGAAAAAAAAAAAAAAAAATATATATATATATATATCCTACTCCTGGGTATTTTAACCAGCCTGCAAATGCTGGATTTGCCAGTCTGAGCTCTTATCCAGGCTGCAGTGAGAAGTAGGAAACTGGGGGGGCATAATTCATCTCATGCTAAGGCAGCTGTCCAGAATAGCTCAAGTGAAACAACATTAGAGTTGGGACACAAGGATTACACCTGGCCACGGGGCCAGCAGCAAGAGTGGGGCAGTAGAAGCACTGTGGGAAGCTGCATCCTTAATTTACAGCCTAGCAATATCTGAGCAGCTATATCCTTTGGAAGCCCAATGCCCCTTTCCAGACAAACCTGCTCAGCCCATCTCTAGTTAATTAAGTTCTGCTTTAAAACCAGTAGCAGTGTGACCAGGCTCTGCAATTGTCCTCCAGTGTCAAAAAAATGATACATGTGTTAATATCCTGCACATTTTAGGCTCTGGGAAGCAAACTGACCCTGTGGAACAGTCATTAGTTGTTTTTTAATTAACTGCTCCACAATTTCCCCCCAGATCTTGCAACAACGTGCAGAAATGGGCAAGCAAAGCTGCTCAGCAATAAACGGCAGTAGTTTGTGCTCATCCGCCAGAACAACTTTTGTTCTCACGGATGTTTGTCACAAGGCTGTCTCCCTTTTACCAGTACCAAATCTCCATCAAACGGAGTTTTTAAAACAGCGTAATGAGAGCACTCACCATTAAACTCCCATCTTCATTAGTATCTCATTTAACCGCTGAATTTATATCCCCAAGCATCTTTAATTTATTGATTGTTTCTAGGAGGGTTTTTCTCCTGCGTTATTTTTCTTTCCATTTAGCATCAATTAGCGGAATCTGGGCAATTATTTGCGTTCGGGTTTTGACACAGCCGGTTATAGATGTTTAAATCATTTTACTAAGCTGCCATATGTGACCTCATAGGCAAAATTTCAAAACTGAGGTCTCCACTATGACACAACCGCCCTTGCCTGAGAGCGTACAAGTGCACTGAGCACGAAAGTCAGACCCTGTCCCCCCTCGCCTGCCCTAGGCATTGGATGGAGCTGATCAGGCAGCAGCAATGCAGGAGCAGCCAGAGGAAGCCAGGCCTTGCCTCCCAAACAGCACTCTGAGCACCACACATGCAATCAATACACTAATGTCAGCACCTCTTCCCACGGAGCAGTTTGAGCACAACCATTACAGTGCAGCATATGCTGTTCCTTGTGTCACAGAATAGGACACTTGAAAGACCTTGGAAAACCACTGCAAGTTCCTTCTGCACACTGCTTAATGTCTAACAGAAGGAAAAGACAGATAGAGAGAGGAAATAACCATTCAGACCCCCACTAGTACCAGGAACTGAAATCAGGACTCTACCTGCAGCATCCATCCCGTCCATAAGCTCACAATGCAGCTTTCCTCACTGCTGCTGCTGGACCATGGATATGCACCCTCAGAAAGGCCACCAGTTTCACAGCAAGCAGGATCAGGCCATAGCTAGAGCTCCAAGGAGTTCTGCAAATGCCCAGGTACACATAGCAAAGATGAAGACATCATTTGGGTCACAGTCCCAGGAAAGGGTTCAAAGCAGACAACCAAAACATTGACACAGTGCCCCTTTTTCTCCAGGAACTAAATAGGAAAGGGAGTAAATCCCTGCAAGAAGGGAAGAAGGCAACATTTCTAAAGTAAGACATAAAAAGCCTGGAAAGAGGATGAGATTATTTAAGACTTTCTAATCACTGAGCTGATACCCCAAAACCCAAGGGCTACCATCTTCTCAGTTCACTATTGCTTTTCCAGCAGCAGCTTATATGGGCCAAATCTTGCTGAATGGCCTTAACCCAGAGCTAAATTTACACTGTCCCTGGTCACACAGTCTTTTCCTGATGGACCAGAGTGAACAGCAACATCAGCAAAAAAAAGGGAAGAAAACCTTTTAAGAAAACTGAAATCCCAATTACATCATAACATATGCATTTTGAACAACTTACTTCTTTTTCATTTAGTCCATGTCCTCTCCAAACACCAGGCTCTCTCATTTCCCTCTGTGCACAAGGGAAAAAATGGGGTGCCCCTACCATTTCAAACCTGCCTCATTAGACCCAGCAGGTGTTTCTCGTTTCTTCCTGACCACTGGTTCAAAACCTGCTGGAAATGTAGCAAATAACTCTGGTAACACCCTTAATTACAGCCTCCTGGCAACGTTTTCTACGGTAGTGTCAGAGGGGAGCTGCCCTGGATGCAAGAAGCATCACTCAGGGTAAATGTGCTGCCTATTTAGAAGAGGAGGTTGCTCTGAGTCAGAAAATAAGTGGGGGAAAAAAATCAATTCAGAAATTGAGACCATTCACCAGCGTCACTTGGAAGGTCTTATAATAGGGTAGTACTTGGACCTGCTCTTGTCTGAATCAATTCTTAACCCCTGCTCTGGGAGAGGAGGCTGTGGTCCAACCCATTACCTCAGGAAGTCACATGCTCTACTCTGGCAGAAGACAGGTCCCCACTCAGCACCCACAGCCATGCCAGCATTTGTTGTACTGTCATTTCAGCAAACTTGCCTGGAGTTGTGCAGAGACAGAGACAGATCATCAACAGTGAGATGCACAGACCCAGCCCAAATGTAGATGTGAGCAGCCATGGCTGTATCACATGAGAGAGAAATACACACCCACAAGGAGGATGACATTTCTATCTTGCCTCCTTTCCCCATTCCCCCACACTGATACCTGAGTGGCATTTGATCATGCCCTGGAACCACCAGTGGCATAACCCAGCATAACCTGCACTGTTTTGGTGTGATTTTGGCCCCAGACAATTGCAGCCCTGACAGGGACCGGGGTACCTGGAGGTTCAGAAACAAGGAGAGTCTGTCTCCCCCACCTTCTGTGCACCATGCTGATTAGAAAAGGCCTGTTAAACAAAGAGGTTCAAGGAGTTTCCCACCACCAGAGAAGCTGCCCTGTGTATTCCATGCCCGCTTCTTCTGGAAGAGGTTGTGTGCCACTCAAGTTGTAAACAAATTATGGGCTGAAATAGCACCCACCCAGAAGAACTAGGGAGGTTCAAATGTACAGCTGTGGAACCTTGACTTCAGAAGAGCAGCAAAAGGATGCTTAAACCCACTCATCTGCCCAACGATAACCTTAGACAGCAACACTGCATGGGACACACAAAGCATTGCTTAAGGTTAGATATGACCCCTGGGAAAGGAATGTGTCCAAGTGCTGCAGCTGCCTGAAACGTTCCCATTTCCAGTTCACAAATCCCAAGGAGCTGCCAGAAATAAAGAAATGCTCAGCGGGCCCTAAGGCATCAAACCAAACCCTCGCCCTCTAGCAGGAGCAGTACAGATTGTGCTTTAAGTGAGAACAGCTAGATGGAGAAGGAAAAAAAAAAAAATACCAGGAAGTGTTTTGATGAGTTTCTATGAACTTGAAAAATCCTATCATTGGCTATAAAGTCACTGAGGAGATTGTGAATGGTGATTGTGCAGCTCTACAAGGTAATTTATCTCCCTGACCAGTACTTCGTAAACTGTCTACTGAACTGCCCTCTGTTAAAACTAAAGATATACAGACACTTGTAAACCTTATCGAGGGGAAAACAACTCAGATAATTTTACACATTTAAATGAAAACCAGGTTCTGAGGGAATGAAAACGTCAGCTCTGCTACCAGAGTCCAGTCACCCATGAAAGGGGGGCCAGGAAGAGCAAAGCTGAAAAATTACTCGAAAAATGATGCATGTGGCTGCTCCCAGTACTCCCAGATGTAGCAGAAAGCTACAGTGTTAATTTTCTGAAAAACTTTACCAAGGCACGTGTCAAAAAAAATGCAAATTATTTTCTGTTCTGCAGCATTTCTTCAAGTATTTTACTCTATTTTCACCTGCATCAGGGAAAAGGTGTAAAGGAGTTAATCTCTTTTCAGGGGGAAAAAAAGGCTATTTTACTCAGTATCAAATATGAACTGTTCTTCAAGATCAAAGACCTCACCTTTCAATTATTACTTATTTCCCAGAACAGCAATTTAATCATCGTGATCTTACATCTAAATAGGAGACATGGTTTCAACTCGCATGCAAACCAAATTAAAAGCCAGGATTCAAATTCAAAGGCCCTAATATCTTCAGAGCATCCTCCCAACTCCAAAGGGCAGAAACTTTCCTAGATTAGTTGGCAGAAACTTGTGGTAATCTCACAAGTTCAAATGTTCTTGTGAAATTTCCATCCAATTGGGCACATCTGAACTGGAACCATAAAATAGTCTTGGTAACCAACCTGGAACTAGATCAATAGAAAGTGGGGCAGATCTGAAGATTAGACTCTGAAACTCCTGAAATTTGAAAGGCATTAGGTGGCACTTTGAAATACCAGCGAGCAGGGGAATGAGATGGGACACTTAGCAAAGCAGAGCCCCAGCCTGTGCACACAAGAAGCCTTGTACTAACACAGTCAA
>CM076264.1:67054722-67064722 GCA_038380795.1 Pyrocephalus nanus
AGAATTTGGCCCTGAGTAGTTCAAGAAGACATATTTGCAAATGCATGACATAAAAAAAATAATAATTTCCTATCCAACATGCCAAGTCGTCTGCTTTGATGCCTTTATTCTGTGAATGAGAGCGTGAGCAGATCCACACTTTTAAAAGGCTTAATTACTGTCTGAAAAAATTACTGTTGCCTTAGAAATACAGTTCTGCACTTCAGTTCTACCATATGTATGCAGTAATGAGTATAAATGCAAATGATTAAACATAGAAGTCAGCAAAATTACCTTTGTAGCTGCTTGTATATAACATAAAAGCAGCTTTCAGTCTCTCAGATACCAGTTTATAATTACATTCATAAAAATAATTTAAAAACATCAATTAATTCTACAATAGTTACAGAAAAGAAACCAGACTTGCCTTTCACAATCACATTCTCTACTTTTTAGCCTGTGTTCAAACAGTGGAAGTTCCAAGCTTGTACACAAGCTTTTCTAACAGCAAACTCTCAGCCTGACCAGTTGCAAGGAAGTCAATGAGAAAACTGAGGTCAATGAGGTCAAAGCTGAAAAGTGGGAAGTGAAGGTGTGAACTGTGTATTATTAGCTGATTAACAGACTTATTACGAGTCACACCTCACAAGTGCTTTGGTTCAAATTAAGTGTTTCATTGTATTTCCCCCTCTTTCTATTTTATATAAGACAATACCAGCTTCTCAAGATGAAAAATCTTTTTAAAAGTAAACTTACAAGTTAAAAAGTTCTGTAGAGGGAGGGTACATTTCACCATTGTGAGTAGCAGGAGGTAACTCATGTTCAAACTGTTTTGACAAGTAGTTCAGTGGCAGTCAGCAATCTCCATCAACAGGAAAATGTGTTTCCTTTACCGATTTAATATTTGGCCTTCAACACATCCATTATCCTATAGATCAGTCTACTCTCACCTGAATAACATGGTACTCAGCTGGTTTTTTAAGCTCCACTTTTGTATTTTGATAGCAGCAGATGAGACCACCCTTCTTTATCTCAATGTGTCTTCACCACACAGCCCACACAGCACAGACCAAGCAGTTCCATTTGAGACAAAGCACTAGAGCAGTGCATGAACAAATGAAACAAAGAAGTCCAAATCAGGAAATAAAATGGTGTGATGATAATACACCACTAGCACCCAGCCATTCTTAGTTTTGGCCAGGAGAGATGACTTGCTGCTCCTCTCATGGAGTTGAACACAACTTTTTATTGCTAGGCTGTTACAACCAGCCCTGAAGGCGAGGGTAACTCAGGCTCTTGTCAGTGCATCACTTGGGGTGGATGAGAGTGAAATGACACTGAATTATCAGTGTTTATAAATATATATATGTATGTAGGATTTATTTTAGAATAATTTGGTTGCAGTGGAAAACAGGTATGTAGCTGTTTTGGTCATTATTATCTATAAAAATACAACACTATAAAAGCATAAAATAACACGACAGAAAATGTATAAGGAAAAGAAAGAAAGATAAAGAAAGGATGAGACTAGAAAGATACCACCACTCGTGAATCCAGCCGTGAGGCTCGATTGTTGCAATTTAGATGTCTGTTGGTCGGGGTGATGGTCACAGTCTTGAGCCATCAGAGGTGGGGGAAGGCCCAAAACACGAAGTTCAATGGGTTGATAAATACCCAGGTTCAGGAGGAGCACCCAGGTACCATCCCTCAGGGGAAGGAGTTTTACATGGTCTGATGCAACACCGTGGATCATGTGGAGTCCTCTGGTGGAAAACCCCAGAAATTATTCTGGGGACACTTCGCAGGGTCTTGGCACCCTCTAAGACATGACAGCTGCCCCTCACAGCAGAGCAGTTGAGCCAGCCGTGCCCCATCAGAAGGGGAAACACCTTCAGGGCTACGTGTGAATCTCCGGACACTCCCTCTGAAGGGGAGTTTTCACACCTGAGCCAGTTGTGTGAGGGAGGAGGGTGGCAGGATAAAAAGCATTATCCCACCTGCTTCTTATCAGCCTCTTATCCTGCTCTGCACCTGGGCAGTTACTTTGCACATCCTCAGGAAAGCATTCTGCTGCTTTTGCAAATGGCCGATTGTTTGAGCCATTGACCACTAACATTTCAGTCTCTCACAAAGGCAGCTTCTGCTCCTCTCAGGGAACAACTTGCTTAGGAAAACCAGCGAGCCCAGTGGACTTGTCAGCTCAGAATGCACAGGCCCAGATATCTCGCTATTAATGAGCTTGTGCCTTGCCTTGTAAACAGGCAGAGGTTTGGAAGTAACCCACCATGCACTGGAGGGGTCAGTAGTGTCACACATGAAGCCACGGAGCCTTTGTGCTCTGTACCTGTGAGGTCACTCCAAGGGGTGAGGAAATTCAGATTCCGTGAGGGCATACCCTGAAAAGCTGCATAGGGTCTGAGCATCCTTCCTTTCTCTCTGTGAAGTGTCCTTCCAGCACAGACCCTGACACCAGGGGCAGCCCAAGAAGTTGGCTTTCAAGGGCAGGAGAGATGCAGCTGAAATGTCCACACTGACCCAAGAAAAAGACAAGTCCATGAGACAAGTCCCTGTCATGCATCACCCAGCATGACCCACAGTCTATTCAAAGTACAGAAAGGCAGATCCCGCTCCCACATTAAATATGTTCAAAAATCTCCTTTTCTAGTCCAAGGCCATGCCAGACCATCAATTTGTGTGCAACTATGTGGCAGCAGGTGATGCTGGACAACTGAGTCATATCTGTTCATACCCAAGAGTCCAGCCCTACTGCTGTGGGTGCTGCTGGGGAAACACAGCATGCACCACCCCGGGTCAGGGCTGTCCCCAAGAGCACAGGTGCCATGACATCACTCCCAAAGGAAAAGGGAGACTCCCACACAACCCAAGTGGCCTTTTCTATTCCAACAGAAAGATTTAGCCACAACTCCAGGTACATGGGGCAGATGGGAGAAATAGGTCTTAATTAGCTAAACATACTACATGTGCTATTGCTCCACATTTATGTGGTTAAGGGAACATATGTCCAAGGAAACAATTTTGTTGTCGCTTCCTCTGCACGTTTGTTTCTAAACAAGTGAGCTATTGTTTTATTAAGGCAGCGAATTCCCTGATTGATGGCCACATTCATGGGATGACCTCGTCATTGTTTTCTCAAGTACTTGTAATTGTTACAGTGGAGAACATTGGGCTTTAATTATCTGTGCAAAAAAATTCATACACTCAGGTTACACTCTGCTGACTGTATTGGATATGCCAAGATATTTATTTGCTGAAGAGGGAAAAATGGCAACAGCAAGTCAGTCTAAGGACTCTCACAAGAGAAAGTAATGGTGGATATTACAGGTTCCTAAAATACTGTAATAGCATATAGTAATTCAAGCAAGCCTGGTAATCAGTTGACTCTCAGGTTCGGTACAGATTACCTGCTATTATATCAGGTGGTCTCTCAATCTTGAGAAAATATCTGTTAAGGTATAAACATTTAAGTGAAAGAGGCACAGAATGCAAATGCCACGGATTGGAAAACAGCGTGTGCTGCACAAACATCATGACTTCTTCCCCTCATTTGAATGTAATGTATTCATTTCAGACCCCCAGCCAGTGGTTAGCATTACAAGGCTCCAGTTGCCAGGCATGCTCATTATAAATAATTTAATTCAGATAGCCTTTCAACAAAGTTCAGTCCCCACGAGAATTTCCCACCAGCAGCCTGAGCCCAAACTTCTGAACCTAAGTCTATCAGCAGCTACAGTGGGGGCAAGGCAAAGATCAGGGCTATGAATCAGGGCTCAAAGACACTAAAAACTTAGAAATGTACAGGAAAAACCTCATATTGTCACAGAAAGATTTTGAAGAAAAAAATATGCATACAGTCGCTACCATAATATTATGGATGCTCTTGCTTGCCATTTTAATATAACTTTGAAGCCCATTTTTGCCATATTCTGCTGCTTTTCCTTACAGTTGGTAGTGTTTTAAATCATGGAATCATAGAATGATTTGGGTTGGAAAGAATACTGGACTATCATCCAGTTCCAATCCCTCTGCCATGGGCCAGGACACCTTTCACTAGATGAGATTGTTCAAAGCCCCATCCAATCTGGCCTTGAACATTTCCAGGGATGAGGCATCCACAGCTTCTCTGGACAACCTGTTCTAATACCTCACCACCCTCACAGTAAAGAGTTTTTTCCTAATATTTAATCTAAACCTACTCTCACTTTGAAGCTATTCCCTCTTATCCTGTCACCACATGCTCTTGTAAGAAGTCTCTCTCCATCTTTTTTGTAGGCTCCCATCAGATACTGGAAGGTCACACTGTAGGTAACGCCCAAAGCCTTTTCTTTTCCAGGCTGAATAATCCCAATTCTAAGATTCTGCCCATAGGAGAAGTGCTCCATCCCTTTGATCAGTTTGGTGGCCTCCTCTGGACTTGCTCCAACAGGTCAATGTCCTTCCTATTCTGAAGACCCCAAGGCTGGAGGCAGCACTGCAGGTGGGGTCTCACCAGAGCAGAGGGACAGAATCCCCTCCACAACCTGCTGCCCACAGTGCTTTTGATGCAGCCCAGGACACAGCTGGCTTTCTGGGCTGCAAGTGCCAATTCCCAGATCATGTCCAGCCCCTCATCCACCAGCAACTCCAAGTCCTTCTCCCCAGGGCTGCTCTTGACCTGTTCATCCCCCAGCCTGGACTGACACCAGGGTTGCCCCAGTCCAGGTAAAGCACCTTGCTCTGTAAGCAGCTCCACTGGTGTCACAGAGAGAAGGAAGGGTGGTCTCATCTGGTATTATTTAAAATACAGAAGGACATTACAGGTTAATTTAACAGCCACTGCTACAGAGCTATTGTATGTGAACATGTATTGTACTTTGGAGGAATCTAACTCCTGTTTAAATTTTATTATTGAGTACATTTCTATCCTAATTCCTATATGTCTTCTATGACTAGAAGACCTTTTTCAAGTTCATCTCCCAAATATGTGTATTATATAAAAGCTTATTACTGTTTATGGTGTAAGCATCATATTTATTATAAACAAAGTATTCCACAAGCCCATTTTAAAGTTGCTTCAATCCTCAACTAATCCAGTTAAACTTGCATATATCTACTGGGAATGACTTATGAGCTATCATTTCAGCATTGTGGTAGAGAGAGAAATGTCTGACATGCAAAAACACTGATGCAAAGTGACTTCACAGTTAATTCATTTCAGTTCACAAAACACACACTCAACAGTGAGAAGTGATTTGGGAATAATTTCATTTGTTATTAGGTTTAACATAATGTGGCAGTATTAAATAAAGCACATATATTCAAGCCAATTCTTTTCGTTTTAATTCTTTCAATTAAACGGAGAATGTGTTACGGTGTGAATGGAGCAAAGCCACAGGGAGGTACTTGTGCCAGACTCTCACCTAAAGCCCACGAAAAGATGCTGCTTTCATTTTGCACCCCTACCTATACCAGCATGCCACCTCCACCAGTGGTAAGAAAAGAATAGTTGGAAGTTATTTAAGATGAAAAATGGGCATAGTCACTGCCAGTGTACACACTTTGGAGCGATCTTTATTTTTCTACTAATGTGACAGACACTTAAATGAAAGAAGTGAATTCATGGCTACAATAAAACAGTGGCCAAGTTCTCCCTTGCCCTTATTTTATTTCTAGCAACAGTAATAAAATGGCTGTTTATTGAGCTTTTTTTCACTCTTGATTTCCTCTGTTTCACAGCCAAACAAAAATGTTATTTTTCGAGAAAGCAAAATAGCTTATTTAATTAAATTATTTTCCCTGTGGTTCCACAGTAAATGATGGCAAGATTTTATATGTTAACTGGGTGCTGATAACAACATTTTCTGCTTTGAGAAATGCTTGGATTCACCTAAAGGACTGAGGTTTTACTCGAGCATTAAGGATAAAGAGTAAAACTGTATAAGCGCCATAATCACTGAACACATGTTAATGATGACAAGGCTATGCTACTTAGTTTAAAATACCCATGAAATGTGAAACACCAGCAAAATAAACACAGTGTGTGCCTGTGCATGGGATATGGGTTTAGGAGTGTGTCTCCATCCTTGTGAAGTCATGCAAATAATTCCAGATGAAAGACCAGTATAAAGAATATATATATGTAAACATACAATTTGCCTGGGGCTGCCAGAACTTGTGTGTCAATAAGAACCCACAAACCATCCCAAAGGCCCAACTTTGCCTTGAAAGTCACCCCAGAGCAGGCCATGCTCCTCAGAGCTCCCAGACACTGCCAGCACACAGTGGCATCCCCTCTGTACAGGTGATGGAGTCATTTAAGGACCAGGGAAGTGTTATTGGCAGTGTCAGTTCCAGCAGACACATCCTGATCCTTAAGTCCCTTGTGCTTGTTCTTTGGCTGGACCACACAGCCTTGTTGAGCCCAGCATACCCTGACACTGGACCAAATGCTGCTTGTCTTCCCTCCTTCACATGTGAGTTCCCATTGACCCCACTGAATTCCTACGTGCATCAGCCATGTACAATTTGACCCATTTCCACAACAACCCTCTTCGTCTAATCCTTCTGCAGAAAGTGTCGCCTCGGATATTTGTTTCAATAAAGTTATCGATTTCATATCTTCACCACTTTTGCTACAGTATTTTAGGTCAGTAGGCCACGTGGCCCTGCCTCATCCAATAGCTGTCTGGTCGATAACTTAAAAAACCTCAGTATTGACTGCTGGAAGAATGATCATGCAAAGAAATGGACCTGACATCAGTCAAAGGGATTGTGTTTGGCAACCCAAGGGGGTACAAAGTGAACCTATACTGATAACTGGGTCAGTCTAATAAAGACACATGTGTCATCAGCTTTACAGCAATTGATTCTCTTAAAAATTAAATGAATATGTGACTGGAGGAGCCTTTGGACTGAGCCTGTGTCCACTACCACCAAGATTCCCCTCAGTTTCACTGAGGCTTAGAATCAGGGCGTAGGACTCAACTGAAGGCTCAACTAAGAGGCACATGTATCTGATATGAACCCATCACCTTGGTACTGCAGTTTGGAAATAAAAGCAAGATCAGAGCAAAACCACAGCGTCAGAGCCATCAATTTCAGCAAGGTTTCTGCCCTTCACTCAGCCTCCCAAAACACTTGGGGAAAGGTTTTGTGCGTTTGTTTAAACAGCAAAGTTGTAACTGGGAACCTGGACTGGTTTCTCTTCCTGAAAAAGGCAGAATGAGTAGTGCTTGTTATCACCTGCATGATTTTTTTGTGTGCCTTAGATCCTAAGGAACTTTAGACAGGTGGAATGAAATGCTCCGTGGAAACATTTTCTTCTAGGCAGTAATTAAGGTGCCAGCCTAGACAACTGATGTAGAATAGACAGCTTTTGGACAGCAGAATTAAAAGACGAATCTTGCAATTTGGGGAATCTTTCTCACCCTTATCTCTTCTGATCTATTTTTCATGCAAAGTTTATTATCAGAAATACCAGCTGGAATCTGGCAGTTTTGTTCCCATTCCTAGTTCAACTGCAGGACAGATTATTCTTCTTGTCTGTATCTGCAGTTGTCTCAATAGCCAGAAAATGGGAGTTACCACATTTATGAGAAAGAACCACTGTTACACACAAACTTTTATATCTATTTATTACTTCCTCTCCTTCAATTTATGATATCCTTATCAAAGCAATGTTATGTACAGCTGTACTTATATTCCCATCATCATCCAGGGATAAAAACACATGAGTTAACACTGCTTTCCATGAACAGATTCTAAGCTGGAGCAAGGGCTCCAGGTTTAACACACAGCTCTGCTTGGTGGAGAACGATATGGTTTTCAGAATGATATTATTTTCAAAGCAAAACCTAGTACAGTTCAGTTATAAATAACTGAGGGTGTAGTTCTGTTTGTTATGTCTGTTACTGCAATTACTGTACTGGCTGGCACCTGATTTTAGTGTTCTGGGTATTGTTAATTCACTACAAGGTACAATAAATGTTGTTATTTTTTTTAACTTTTTTTTTTTTTAATATGTAGGAACAGAACAGAATTCTTTGGACTTTTAAGCTGTTAGTTTTACATCTTAGCTGCAAATCTTTTCCCTAGTTTTCCCTAATCTTCACAAACTGATGTCCCACTGATATCAAAAAGGGTGCACTTCCAAATGCCACATTATTATCAGCCACTGACTTAACCACACTTTATGATGTTTTTCTTCACATTCACTATTCCTGGCCAGTGGAGTCCACAAGCCTTTCGCCCTGTCAGATTGGCCGTACAGTTACCACGTGTCAGTTGTCCAATAGTTTTCCCTGCACATAAACCTCAGCCAACACTGTTTGGATCTTCTGCAGCAACCAATCCATCTGCTTTATGAATGTTACAGTTCTTAATTTAAATAACTAAGAAATTATAAATCAATCTGATTCAGAATCCAGGGTACCTGGCTGAGATTTCAGGTCTGAGTTTTCATGTTGAATATACAGCTATAATGGGAGTCCCAGCTTGGATTTGGCATTCAAATGCCTAAATTAAGAAACATTTCTGTGTAGCACTGAGCCATACAGCACTTCTGTTGCTTCTTACCTGGTGCAGTTTTTTGCATCTGTTCTAAATGCAGAGAAAATTGTTGCAAAATGCTTCAGTATACCCACTTTGTTTGGCCATATATAGGAGGACATGCTTTCAATCTGCATTTAGGCAGCCTAAAAAAATTACATTCCCTCCTCCCCAGACAGGAACTGAATAGTAAATTATCACCTCTCAGCTGGGACCAGAGTGTTAAGAGAGGAGTAACTGCTTGCCAGCCGTGCTTTAAACCACTTCAACCTGGTTACAAAAGCACTTTGGGCAGTGCCTTCAATATCCTTACTTGAATATGCAGGAAGTTTCTCAGTACTGACAAGAGCAGGATTTCAAATCTCAACAATGTCTCCCAATAAAGCATCAGGCAATTTTGCATTCAATCCCCTCCCGTTTAAATCAGCTGAGGGGCCAGCCTAATTTGCACTAGTTTGTAGAGCTGCCCCTTGATTTAACTCTCTGGATTAGATCTAAAAGGATAATTTTTTCATTCTCCCTGTGTCTCACATCTTTAACACCTTCGTTTCTAAATGCTAAAGTAACAAAATCACTATAGAGGAGTGCTGCTTGCCCACCTGAGATTGTCTTTGACCAGAGTGACTCATAACTCTATGCACAACCTGTGTGCCTCCTCTGCCCCTTCCAAAACAAACTTCGTGAGTGCTGCCGGGACTTCAGTGAAGTTCTATTGCAGATGGAAGAAGTCTTGGGTGTTGCAGAAGCTGGTGAGCTTCAAAAAGCTGGGATGTGACTATGGAAACACCTTGGCACCATTTTCTTTAGCTCGGAGCATCAGCAACACGGGCAGCCCGGAGCAGCCTGTCAATATGGGCACATTAGGGACGTGACAGTCTTCACTGAATTCACCAGGTCTATCCTGATGAACAATTAAGCTAACAGGCCTGCTGTTTTGGCTGCTTGCTCTGCTCCTGAACTGAAACACTTGGAGGTTCAGTTCCAGCATCCTCCAACTGCCCCACACACCCCCAGGCTTTGCCAGCATTTGAAAATCACGCAGCCATCAACTCAAGTTGGAGATGTTTTCACTAACACATCACAACTGCTAAGTCCTGGCTGCATTATTAACCTGTTTTCTAAACATGAAGAGTAAACCATTTAGATCATCTTGTTAATTTACTCCTTGTTCTCCCTTCCTCCTTGTCTGGAGGGAAATGAGCTTCATTTGCTTGAAGGGTTGTTCCTGCCCGAGAAGGTGCTGTGAGCAGTGCCTGAGGAAGTTGTGTCTCCCATGTCCTTCCAGCAGCTTCTCAGGTTTGCCTTTGCTAGGACATCACCTTACTAATGTGCCTTGGTTAGGCACTTGCTAGGGGAAAAAAGGGAAATATCCATGTTGGATGGAAAGGAGACACAGGGCAGGGTAACATCAGCCTATTGCTGGCATTTTCTGCAGTCTCGGCTTTGGGTTTCAATTAACAACAGAGGATAGCTGGGG
>CM076264.1:72877222-72962222 GCA_038380795.1 Pyrocephalus nanus
GAACACCAGGCACTGCACTTCAGGCTTCTCCTCCGTTTTCTCCCCCTGCATTTTCGGTCAGAAATGCCATTCCTCCTGCAGTTTTCGTGCAGCTGGAGAGTCCTGTCCCAAATGCTGTGCTCCCAGAGATCCTGGCACAGCACCTGGAGCGTGGGAATTCCTGCTGCAGGGATGAGGCATCCCCGTGTGGCACTTCCATAAGGGTAAGAATCCTTTGCTCTGGTCAGAGCCCACCTGTAGAGCTGCCTCCAGCTCTGGAATCCCCAGCATCAGATGGAGATGGAGCTGCTGGGACTGATCCAGAGGAGCCACAGAGACGTCTCTCAAACCAGTGCAGCTGTTCTTGCATTCCTGGGAGTCAATCACACACCAAATCCCCAAATTTTAAGGCGCCGAGTGACACCACAGCCCCTGCACCTCCCACCCCCAGCAGCGAGCTCCATGCCCAGGGAATTCCCAGCAGGAAAACCCCATTCCCGCAGAGCTTCCAGCCCCAACACCGGGACACGGGGTGCTCCTCTCAGCATCTCCCGCTGCGGGCGACAGCGAATTCCAGGTTTTGCCTGGAGGCAAAGGAAAAGGGACAGCGGGAGCAGACCCGGAGGAACAATCTGCTGCAACTTAAAACCGGGATGGCGAGGGCGACATTCGCCACTTCCCCCGCCCGGCAAGAGCCAGGGGAGGCAAAGCAACAGCCGGGGATGTATTTCCACCCCGTCCTTTGCACCTTTGCCGTGGATTTGCTGCCTCCTCCTGGTGCCGGCGGAGCAGGAGCCGCGGAGCGCAGCTCGGTGAGCACCAAAGGCTCGGGGGATGGATGGATGGATGGATGGGGTGGAAACAGCAACTCGCGGCCCCAAAAACACGCGCAGCTCTCAAGTGTTTTGTGGCTCGGCAGCAGATTTGGGGCGGGCGTTGTTGGCGCTGTTTAAAGAGCCCATCCAGGTGCGCCTGTGGAGGGAGGAGGTTTTGATAAATTCGGGCGGTGGGAGGGGAAAACTTTCCTGGGGCGGAGAGTTCCCTGTAGGAGGTGGGAGAGCAAGCTCTGCCCGAGCTCGGAGCAGCGGAATTTTTCAGTATGGAACCAGAAAGGTCGAGCATAAGGAAAAGTATTTCGTATTATAAGAGTGGGCAGGCCCTGGCACAGGTTGGGCAGAGAAGCTGTGGCTGCCCCTGGAGCCCTGGAAGTGTCCAAGGCCAGGCTGGAGCAACCTGGGCTGATGGAAGGTGTCCCTGCCCATGGCAGGGGGTGGAACTGGGTGATCTTTAATGTCCCTTCAAACCCAAACCATTCTGTGATTCTGTGACTCTGTGGTCTGATCATAAAAGCACACCTTTTGACCAAAAAAAAAAAAATATATATAGATATTAAAAAATAAATAGGATTCTTTCCCGTATTTCCTGCCCGAGATCCCCCATCGTTCGCCCTCGGAGCGCCGGGAGCCGCCGGGCCCTTGGCTAATGAGATCACTGGTTCGTTTTCATTTAATGGGCTGCCCGAGGCCGCCGTGTAAAAACCCCGACTCCTTTGTCTCAGCTCTAAATTGCCATTTAACTCGACAGCTCCGCTCCCATTGTTCCCGGTGTGAGGATCGCGCAAGGTGAAGATGAACAGCTCGGGATGACGCGGGGGGGGAGGCGGACAAGGTCAAAGCCAAGGGCAGAGACGGGAGATTCCCCACGTCCTCCTCCTGAC
Organism: Pyrocephalus nanus; assembly: GCA_038380795.1. NCBI lineage: Eukaryota > Metazoa > Chordata > Aves > Passeriformes > Tyrannidae > Pyrocephalus > Pyrocephalus nanus. The sequence goes on from CM076264.1 coordinate 72,878,919, forward strand.
AATAGGGCGATTTATTTCTGTTATTTATTTCTGTTATATCCTAATTTTAGCTTCCTTTCCGCTTGTGAACAGGGAATATCGCGCTGGCTGAGGAGGAGCTGCGCTTGAGATACTTCCAATCTGATGCACAATCCTTCTTCCTCACGTTGTTATTTTACGGGTAGGAAAACCAGCATCAGTAAAACCCACATTTTTTTAGCCCAGACCTCAGACTTTGCCTTGTTTTATGACGTTGCCAGCACAGCGCGGGGAAGCAGGGGAAAAAAAAAAAAAAAAAAAAAAAGAAAAAAAGAAAAAAAGAAAAAAAGAGCATCCACAAGAAAAGGCTTTGTGAACATCCCTGCAGATGCCATCGCAGCGATTACCCCGGGCAGCCCTCAGCCCCCCTCCTCCTGCTATTTTAGCTCTTGTCCCGCTTTTGTGCGATGCCCTCCCCTGCATAAAGCCATTCCTCGAGTCCAAAGCTGTCCCAGCTGCTCTGGGGACAGTTTGCGGTCATTGTCCCCAGCGCTGTCACGCCGTGCCAGGCGAGCATCTCCCTCCTCCTCTCCCCCCCTCACCGAATAACACTGAATATTTCAGAGGTATTTTTGCAGGCGGCAATTTGGCCCTTTTTCCTCACTGCGGGGGCAAGAACGGATCCTTTTGAATTATCTCTGATTGCAGCTTGAGCGTCCGGTTTTTGCGCAGGGAGACATCAGATTTCCCTAATTATTTTTTTTGGGTTTTATATAGGGGAAAAAAAAATATCTTCTCCTTTGTCTCCCGAAGAACAAAGAAAGGCGAACGCCACTATTTCAACAGCGAGGGCTGAGCCCACCCCCAGGCGAGAGGCGCTGCTTTAATGGGGTTACACGGCGCAGAAATTTGGCCGGGAGTGTGTAAGCAGTGCCTGAATTAATGGGAAAAGGGGATCTTTGGAGCCGGCTGAATAGCCCAGCTGCAGCGATTATCTCGTCACTCCTCGGGATGACGCCGGAATTAGTTCCAGAGATAAACCCGGGCCGGCGGAGGCGAGACACCCACCGGGGATTTATTTCCCAGTTAGCGGCGCTGGGGAGGTGCCTTTCGCTCCCCAGATGGGCCGTGCAGCTTGTGCCGCTCGCTGGGGGGGTCACGGGGGGTCAGAGGGAAAACTGGGCAGCGGTTTGGTCCTTTTCCAGGGATCTGTCCCAAATCACCTCCCTGTCCCCCAGATCCTGCCTTCGAAAGGGAAGGCCCGGCTGGGCTGAGCCCCAGCGGTGTCCTCACACCTGCTGAGATCTGCACAGGGGTTTACCCATCCATCCATCCATCCATCGGGGACCCACAGCTCTCCTGGGACTTCTGGGTGCCACCAGGAGGCCGCCAAAAGTCAAGATGGACAATTCATTCCTTGGGAAAGCCAAACATGAGACCTTTTGGTTGGACGTGTCCCATCCACGAGTGCTGGCACCGTAACCCCCCCCCCCCCCCCGTGCCCTGGGCTGATCCTACAGTGAGGGGAGGGGGGGATTCTGCCCCTCTGCCCCCTCAGTGAGACCCCCCTGCAGAGCTGCCCCCAGCCCTGGGAACAACAGCACAAGGACGTGGAGCTGCTGCAGAGAGTCCAGAGGAGGCCCCGGAGATGCTGCCAGGGCTGGAGCCCCCCTGCTCTGGAGCCAGGCTGGGAGAGCTGGGGGGGTTCCCCTGGAGAAGAGAAGGCTCCAGGGAGACCTGAGAGCCCCTGGCAGGGCCTAAAGGGGCTCCAGGAGAGCTGGAGAGGGACTGGGGACAAGGCATGGAGGGACAGCACACAGGGAATGGCTTTGAATTGACAGAGAGTAGATTTAGGTGGGATATTGGGAAGGAATTGTTGTCTGGGAGGGTGGGCAGGCCCTGGCACAGGTTGGGCAGAGAAGCTGTGGCTGCCCCTGGATCCCTGGAAATGTCCCAGGCCAGGCTGGAGCAAGCTGGTCTAGCGGAAGGTGCCTGGTACATTAATTTTGTGTTTTCATTTTCTGCAGGAACGAGTTGTTTTCACGTGAGGGAAGATTCCAGCGGGCTCAGCTGACTCCCTGCCCTCTGCCCCTCTGAAGGAGCTTGGTAAGAAGCCGGGAATGCCGAGGTCCTCGGGTGGCCTCGGGTGACGGCGACAGTGGGTGAAACGCAGAAAGGCAGCGCCGTGGCACCAATTCCCAGCGAGCCCCCTCCTTCCCTCCGCCTCTTCCCAGCCCGCCGAGCTCTGGGAATCTCCCTGTGCCGAGTGTTTGAATCCCCGCCCCTGTCTCGGTGCTGTTCCCGCTGATGGTAATCAATAAATTACGGGCTGAGGGATTCCCCACTGGGACATCGCGACACCCCTTCTCCTCCCGCTGGGAAAGCCATTCCTGCTGGAATTGCTGGGACAGCCCCGGGGCAGGCAGAGAGCTGTAAATCACCCTCTTGTAGAGGCTGGTGCTGGTTTAGTGCGAGGGATAAAGAGCCCGCAAAGGCTTTTGTTGGAGTGACACAGTCCCAGGGATGGGAAATCAGGGATGCTTGTCCTCGTGGAATCGGGATTTTTTTTGTTTGTTTTCTGGTGGAAGACGTGGGTTTGTTTGTGTGTGGCAACACGGGGGAGGTTGGGGAAATAATCTGAAATCTCCCCAGGGAAAAAGGGACAGGACAAGAGGAAATGGCCTCGAGTTGTGCCAGGGGAGGTTCAGGTTGGATATTAGGGAAAATTCCTTCCTGGAAAGGGTTGTCCAGCCCTGGCACAGCTGCCCAGGGCAGGGGTGGAGTCCCCATCCCTGGAGGGATTTAAAATCCCTGTGGATGTGGCACTTGGGGACAGGGGGCAGTGGTGTTGGAATGGAATTCCCAATAAATGGGAAGGGGGAAGCTCAGCACAGCTTTCCTTGCCAGGGCTGGGTTTTAGGCTCTGGTTATTGTTCCAAAAAAATGAAGGGTTCTCTTTTCCTTTCCTTCAGCTGCAAAAACTCCGCGGGCCCAAGGGCAGCAAAGGGACCAAACGCCACGATTTCCCTGGTTTTCCCTTCCAAATCTCCATCTTCACGTGTCTGACTGGCAAAGGATCTTTTTTGCCATGGAGCCAGTCCCAAAATGAGCCGTTGTTCCTCCAATTTGTCCTGGTTTTGGAGGGATGTGGCGGCTCCAGAGCCTGGAATGCTGCCCTGCTGAGGTGCTTGAGGGGCACCATGCCAGCCTGCCTCCAGCAGAGCTCCAGGAGCCATCAAATCCGTGATTAAACAGCTCGGGGAGGGGGGCACGGCACGTTCATCCCCATCCATCACCGAACAAAACCCGGGAGCTGAGCCTGGAGTGGGGCTCTGGCCCCGGCTTTATCCCAGCTCTGCTCCTGCTGCTTCCCACAGCCCCTGCAGCGAGCTCAGCCTTCCTCCCTCTGCCACCAGGGGGGAAAAGGAGGATGAAGCGCTGCTGGATGGAATAATCATCACCCTGTTTTCATGGAGGAGTTTAATTCCGTTCTCCACGGAGGGTGAAGGTGCTCAGCCCTTTGCCAGACTCCCGGATTTCCTCCGGGCACGTCAAAAAATCCCAGCTTTCCCAGTGATCTCATTGTTGTTTCCTTTCCCCCTGGAGCCAACCAAGAGAGTGCTCAGCTCCATGGGATATCCGGGAAACGCCGCAGGGAACCTGCCCAGGAGCCGCTTTTTGCCGTGGAAGAGGCTCAAAAGGAGACTGAAAAGCAGCGGTGGCCCTGCAGGATGGGAATTAGGGATGGAATCCAAGGCTGTAAATGGCCTTTGGTGGAGAAAATGAAGAGAAAGGGGGTTGGGAGGAGTTGAGTTCCCACTGCAGGGCTGGTGGTTCCCTCCTCCTGCAAAGGAGAGGGACAGAACATGCACTGAGCTGTTCAAGGTGCAGCAGCAGCGTGAAAATCCCACTTAAAGGAAATGCTGGCACAAGGAGATGAAAAGCTGAGGTGGATTTTTCCCTTCCTGGCATCCCTGGCCTTGGCAGCTCCCAAGGTTTCTGAGCAGGAGAGCGCTGCGAGCTGGGCAGGGCAGGGCAGGATGGGGAGCTCCTGGCAAGGAGGAATTCTGGCTGTTTGCTGGGAAAAGGGGTGGCTTAAGGATGGAGGGAAATGGTCTCTGACAGAGAGAGAGAGAGAAACAGCTCCTGGGGATGTGTTTGGGAGAGGAAAACCAAGAGGAAAAGTGCACCAGCACAGCATGGATCACTCATGGCTCGTTAGGGCAGGGCCTGGAGGGACAGGACACAGGGAATGGCCAGAGGGCAGGGATAGATGGGATATTGGGAAGGAATTCTTGGCTTGGAGGGTGGGGAGGCCCTGGCCCAGGTTGGGCAGAGAAGCTGTGGCTGCCCCTGGATCCCTGGAAGTGTCCAAGGCCAGGTTGGAGCAACCTGGGCTAGAGGAAGGTGTCCCTGCCCACGGCAGGGGGGTGGAGCTGGATGATCTTTAAGATCCCTCCCAACCCAAACCACCCCACAATTCGATCATCCCTATCTTCAAACATCCCCCTCCCAGATTTCCAGCATCATGCCGTGGAGTCACACGAATTAATTTTCTTAATCACCTTCAGTGGGGCCCCTGAGGAGGAGCCCAGAGCTCTCCAGGCCCAAGGGGGAGATGCTCTTCCCTCACACATCCCAACCTTTGGAGAAGCTGCTGTGCCTGAAGTCTTGGCCTCTCCCAACCCCACAGGCCAACAGGCAGAGACTTGAGAGCTGTGAAATCAGCTGCTCTTGGCTTCAGTCAGGTTTTAAGCAGCGATTATCCCCGGGCAGTGTTCAGAGGAGGATCCTGGAAGGCTGAAGCGCCAGGAGGGGAGGGATTTGAAAACCCTGGAGGAAGTGGGATGGGAGAGGTGAGGAGCTGTTCCTGGAGATAACGAGGTGCAGGGGAGGCCACACAGCAAGTGCTGTGGGTCCTGCCTTCAGCTGAGGCTCCAAGAAAAAGGGGAACAGAGGGATGAGTGTGGGGCTGGTCGGATCCAAGAGCTGGTGGCCACAGCCCTGGAGCACAGCGGAGGTGGGGAAGGTGGTGGCTGTGGAAAAGCACTGGAAAATGGGCTGGTCCCAGGGAAATCTTTGGGGTTTGGGGTACCAGAGAAGCACAGGGTCCCAGGGAGGCTGCACTGTCTCCATCCTTGGAGATTCCCAGGAGCAAACTCAGTTCAGGCTGGTCTGACCTCACGGAGCAGCAGGTTGGAGTAGACACGTCCTGAGGTCCCTTCCAGCCTGAATTTTCCTGTGATCCTAAGACATATCCAGGCTGTTCCTCCTTTGCAGAGCCTTCCCAGAGCATCCAGAGTGCTAGGGAGGAGAAGCCAGAACACCACCACTCCAGATGGGAATTCCTGACAAGCCCTACACCGGTCAATCTGCCACGGCCAAACAGCTTTGGAGAAGCTGCCCCTGAAGCTCCACTGTCACTGAGCTTTATCCCCTGGAGCCAGGCAGAACAATTCCATGGAAATGATGGCTGGCAGACATTTGGAAACCTGGGCTGGTGGAAGGTGTCCCTGCCCGTGGCAGAGGTTGGAACTGCATCCTGACATCCCTTTAAGCTCCCTCCCAACCCAACCAATTTTTTGGGCTCTGTGATCCCACAGCAGCTGGAGATGTCCCAGCCCACCCTGGGATTCAGAAGCCATGACCCTGAATTAAACTCTGAATTAAATAAAACCTCTCTGCTCTAGCCACCACTGGAGACTCCAAAGGCAACTTCACCAACAGAGGAAATCTTGGTATCTCTCCTCCCAAAACAGCACTGGAGAAGAGTTAAGATCTTTTAGCCTGAAGAACTTGGATAAATGGAGTAGGAAAGTTGTTGGTGGGTTTTTTTGGTTTGTTTTTTTTTTTTTTTTTTTTAATCACCATCATCATTTATTATTTAATTTTCCCCTCCTCAGGTAAAAGCAGGAAACTTTTCTTCCAGGCTGGTTTTATCCCATTCATAAATTGTTTCAGGAAGAGCTCTGTGGGCAGCAGGTTTATTCTTGGAATGAACATCCACTGTGGGATCCCGTAAGTGCAGCAGGATCCCATCAATCTGAACAAAAAGGAGGACAAACAATTCTCAGGGAGCACAGCGAGGGATCCCCTCATTTGTTTACCCCACGAGCCCAGCGTGAAATGTGAATTATTATCCCCTTAAAAATGGCGTTACAGGGTGGGAGAGTGGCTTTGCAGGGATAAGGGACAAAAGGAATTGAAGGCCCCAAAGGATGGATGGATGGATCTTTGGATTCTGCCAGAGGGATTCGTGTGAGCCACGAATTGTTGGGTTTTTTGGGAGCCCTTGTGCTCTGCCACCGGTGCCATTTACCAGGTGAACACCAGGATGGAGATCAATCTTCCTGGAGTCTCAGCATCCTGGGAAATGCTGCAGGGTGGCACCAGAGCTTCAAAGCCTTCCCACAGCCCACAAGCCTGGTGTTTTCCGTGGGGAAGGGCTGGGCACATGCCAGTAGCGTGGGATGCATCCCATTTTTATTTTTTAAATAAAATTCATTACATTTTGAATAAAATTCAGCCTCTCTGAGCAACCATCAGTCCAGGGTGAGAGGTTTAGGGATTCCTCAAGGGTGGGGGAATGAAGGTCCTCCCCAGCTATTTCTGGCCTCTGTGTGTCCACATTGTTCTGTCCATGGATGCAGCAGGGATTTCCTAAAAACAAACAGGTCATCCAGGGAAGGAGGGGTGAGGGCAGCTGCTCCCACGGGCAGGTGCCAACCTTGAGGTACCCAAGCTGAAAACACAGCAAGAAACAGACTGTGGGAGCAGAGATTTAACCCAGATTGGGTAGTGGATGTTAGAAAAGGTCCCTTTTCCCTCTCTGCTCCCACCAGAGCCCTGCTGGGGCTTTGGAGCTCTGCACACCTGGGATGGATCCACGGCCATCAGGGGTTTGGATGCAGGTCAAGGAGGGGATGGAAGGAGCCAGCACAGCACCTTTGGGAGGCTGGTGGGGCATGGACTGGGATGGGGACAACCAGCAGGAGACTGTCCCCCTCAGCACACAAGAGAGGGGCAGGAGGGATGTGTTTTAGGAGCCTCCTGGAGGGAAGCCAAGGCTTTTTAGCAGTGCTGGATCCCAAAGGTCTCCTCTTTTCCCCTCACAGCTTCAGCTCCCGCTGCTGATGTTGCCTTAGCAACCTCAAACTGTGTCCGGGGGCTCCAAAAACAGGGAGCCTGCTGGAGCCCTCCCCGTGCTGCTCCCCATTCCCTCTGGGAAGGAAAAAAGACGAGGATGCAGGAGGAGCATCCCCTGTCACTGGGGGATGTGTGATTGAACGGCTTCCAAGCCACGTGTGCCTCACAGTTTTGGGGTGCTCCGGGGGTTTTGGGGTGCTCCGGGGGTTTTAGGATGCTCCAGGGGTTTTGGGGTGCTCCGGGAGAGGGGAAGGTTTGTGTCACACGGGCTCGTGGGGCTCCGGGGGATTCGGGACACACCATCCCTCAGGGTTCCAGAGCGGGATCCAGGACACCCCGTCCCTCGGGGCTCCGTGGGGTTCCCCCCGTGGGATATCGAGGGGTCCGTGTCAGCCCACCCCGGGGGCAGGTGGGGAGCTCCGGGAGGGTCCGCGTCCCCCTGGTCTTTGGGGCTCCGTGTCCCCTCGCTCCTGGGGGTTCCGGGGGTCTCCGTGTCCTCCCACATCGGGGGGTCTCTGGGGGTCTCCGTATCTCCCCACTCCGGGAGGTTCCAAGGGGGATCCAGGGACCTCCGTGTCACCCCCTCCCGGGACGCTCCGGGGGTCTCCGTGCCATCCCTTCCCTGGGGTTTCCAGGAGGTCCCGGGGGTCTCCTTGTCCCCCCTTCCCGGGGCACTCCGGGGGTCTCTGTGTCACCCCTTCCTTACCCTTTCCGAGCGCTCCGGGGTCCTCCCTGTCCCCCTTTCCCGGGTTTTTTTTGGGGGGTTTTTTACCCCCATTCCCGGGGGGCTCGGACGAGCCCACGCCCCATCGCGGGGGGGGGACACAGCTGTGGGAGGTGGACGCGCCCATGAGGGGCGGGGGGGGGCGTGTGATGGCACGGGGGGTGTGCCCGCCGGGGGCTGGAGCTGGGCGAGCCCATTCCCGCCCGGAGGGGTGGCCACCCGCACCCCGCGCTGCTTTCTCTCCCACAACCCGCTGCTCGCCCGCCAATTCCCAACCCACTCGCTGCGAGACAACATAAAATCTGAAGATGGGCGCTGCGCGGGGCGAGGAAAGCAATGCGGGTGTCGCTGTCTCCTTTCCGTGTGTGTCCCATCCCCCCCCTCCCCACGCGCGGGGTGGTGCGCGCGGCGCGGGGCGGGGCGCGGCCGCGGCCGCGGCGGGGCCGCCCCGTCCCTGAGGCGCATCGCGGTCGCCATGGCGCTGAGCGGCCGCGCCGCGCTCCTCCCGCCGCCCCCGCGGCCCCCGGCCCGGCCCCGCCGCCCCGCCGCCTCCGTCAGGTACCGACCGCAACGCCCGGGTGACAGCCCGGCGGGAGGGCTGCGCTGAGGGGGCGTGAGTGGAAGGGCGGGGGGGGAAGAGTGAGTGGGTGATGAGGGGGTGTCGAGGGAGATGGTGAGGCGATAAAGGGTTTGATGTGGCCCGGACTGGGGTGTTCAGAGCTGACCGTGCTGGTGGGGGAGAAAATGGGGTTTAACACCTGTCTGAGGGCGTGGGGATGGGGAGGAGGGGGGTGCGTGTGGGGGGATAGAGGAGGTGCATTAGCTGCGCTAAGGGAGATGATGGGGCCATAAGGGTATTTTTTTAGGGCCCAAACTGGGGTGTTCGGGGGGTTGACTGTGCTGATGGGGCAGAAAAAACGGGGTTTAACGCCGGTTTGAGGGCGTTGGGATGGGGAGGAGCGGGGGTGCGGGGCTTTGGGGGCGCTGGGATAAAGGGGCATTAGGGAGGGGGTTTAAGGGAGACGATGGGGCCATAAGGGGTGAGGTGTGGAAGAAAGTGGGGTGTTCCGAGGGTCGACTGTGCCAATTGTCGAGAAAACCGGGTTTAACGCCTATTTTGAGGTCGGTGGGATGGAAAGGAAGGGGGTGCAGGGCTCTGAGGATGCTGAAATAGAGGGGTCGGGGCATTAAGGAGAGGTTTTGAGGGATAGGAGGCGGTGCTGAGGGGGTTGGTGTGGGAGAAGGTGAGGTTTTCACACAGCTGTGGCGCCGATTAGGGGATAAAATAGGGTTTGATGCCTGTTTGGGGGCGTTGGGGTGGGAAGGACGGGGGCTGCGGGGTGGGATAAGGGGTTGGGGCATTAAGGAGGGGTTTTTTTTTTGGCATGCAGGGGGTGTTTTGGAGGGTGTTGCAGGGGAGGTTTGGGGTCATCAAGGAGGTTTTGGTGGGGCTGGAGCGGTGGGAGCAGGAGGAAAGGGATCAGCACAACAGGGACAGGCAAATCGGGCAGGTGGCTACCAAGGAGGAGGGCCTGAGGTGACCCTTGTGGATGGAGGGATTGGAAAAGCTGGAATGTGTGGGGCCATGTGAGACGGTGGCCTTGGCTCTGGGAGCTCAGGTGTCGGCTCAGGTGTCCTGGGGTTGCCAGGGCTCTGTTTCCTTGAGGAGATTTTCAAGAGCAGCCCCGTTATCTGAGGGGTTTGAATAGAGGACACAGCCAGGGGATGTTTAGGTTGGATAACAGGGGAAAATTTCCCATCTGGAAGGGTTGTCAAGCTCTGGAACAGCTGCCCAGGGCAGGGGCGGGGTCACCAGGTGTTTAAAAGGTGTTTAAAAGGTATTTAAAAGCCATTTCTGTGGCCCTTGGGGACGTGGGTTTTGTGGTGGCCTTGGCGAGGTTGGACTCGATGGTCTTGGAGGGCTCTTCCAACCTTCACGATTCTGTCCCTCAATGCCACAAAGAACAGCCCAGGAACCGAAGTGCTGGCTGCTTTCAGTAGTTCCAGCACAATACATGGAAGTATTCACCAGTGGGAAGCCGGAGAATAGGGAAACAGGGAACGCTGCACGTGAATTGCAGACAAACACCGGGCCGAGCAACCTGGGGCTGCATTTTGCTGGAGGTTTTCGATTAAAACAACAAAAAAAAAAACCCCAGAACAACAACAACAACAAAAAAAAACAAACAGCTTTTTATGTTTAGCACAAGAAGGCAACAAAAGCATTTTCACTTTTTGGAGGAATTCTGCTCCGAGGGAAGAGGAATGGGGATTGTTCTGCTGGGAACACGTGGCCGTGCCGGTTGTGTTCCCTCTCTGCCTGCCCCCAGAAATGGAATTGCTCACGAGAGAGATGCTAAAGTGACCTTTGCAAATAATTTGTTGTCACTGAATAAATGAATATTAATTGTTTAGGAAGAGCTCAGTTGTTTCTGTAGAGCACCTAAAGTGCCAATATGGGAACAACATAAAAAAAAAATACTACAAGAGAAAATGGTTTCCACTCAAGCCTCTCTCTTCCTGAGTGATTTTTGTAATCTGAGAGCCCCATTTTAGAGTTGTCATGAGAACATTCAAGCTCTGGGAACATCTGCAAGCTTTTGAGCTCTGCTGGGAGCTCCAGCCAGCATCTGGAATGTGGCACTTGAGAAGGAGCCGTGTCGTCTGTTCATTTTTTTTCCCTCCTCAACGTTTCGTTCTTGTGTTCTCCTTTTTTTTTTAATAATTTATTTTTTTTTGGATTTTCAGCCCAGATGGAGGCCAGTGTTTGCAATAAATTCCCCAAGCAGTCAGCAGATAGCAAGGCAGTTCATAAAAATAACTTAAAACAAAGCAATCTGTGACCCTCCCTCGCCCTGCCTGCCCCCTCCACCCCCCCCCCGAGTCCCAAACGGGAATGGAAAAATTCTTCAGACTATATAAAGGCTGGAGTTAAGGGCCACAGGGAATTCTTGGAGTTCTTCCACATACTCTGGAGTTCTGCTGTTCAACAGCACCAGCAAGTAAAGGGTGGGGGTTGGAAGCAGAAATGAAAAATCCCTGAACTCAGAGAGGAAAAACTGCCCAAAAAAGGGGATGTCTTCTTGGAAGGTGATGTCATCCTTCCTGTGCCTGTGCTCGGTGGTGAATGAGCGTTTTCCTTCTTTTCTGAGCAAACTGTCTATTAAATGCTTGTCTTAAGTGAAAATCGAGGTGGATTTGGTGTGTTTGGGGGGGGGCTCTGCTCCCCTCCCAGTTTGAATCACCTTGATGCAAAACAGAGCGGGCAAATCCTTCGTCTTCATTCTGGTGCCATCAGAGTTGTGATGTGGGATTGAAGAAGTGGTGGGAATAGAGAGGTGGAAGGAAGATGGGCAGAGCAGAGCTGTCACATCCACTCGGCCACCCCTGGAGCTCCAGCTCAGGTTCCCCCCTTTGCAGATGTTGGGATTGAGCTGATGGAAAAGCGTCTCGGAGCTTCGTGGCCACGTGGCTGCAGAGCTTGTGCTCCAGGGATGGGCTCGGAAGGGCAAATTTGAAGCACCCGCAGCTTAATTTGGGATTTTTGAGGTGCCAGACGAGCAGAACAATCCCCCCTGGAGCTGCTGCTGAGCAGGTTCATTTTAGGGAAACTTGGGAAATAGCTGGAAAATGTTGTATTTTAAAATATGTAAAAATAAATATTAAAATACAATCAACTACATTACATTCAAATACAGAAGCAATATGTTTTAAGGTGGGTGAATGCCATTGTCTTTTGTGAAGGTTGAGCAGTTCTTTTAGTGAGCTATGAAAAAAAACCAAAGCGAAAAAATGAGAGAGCATGTTACTCCTCAAGCTAAATATTACATTTCAGATAGTCTGCTTTTGAAATTATTGGAATTCTCAGAGCCTTTTAACACGGTCTGACTTCTGTTTTTCACAGCTCCAGTAAGGTGGTGATAATGTCAGACTGGGGGAAATCCTGGACTCTGATATATCAGACAATAATAATAGTAATGTTTCAGGTAGAAATTGGGAAGTCAACAAAAGGCCCGTTGAAAATAACCTCGATTTTTTTGGAGGGGCGAGGAGGGGGAGAGGCAGAGTGGAACCAGATGGTCGCAACAGCAAGTTAATAAGAAACGAGATTCGGGAATAAATAACTTTCCTATTTATTTATTGATGTTAAGTCGAGCCGTTACTGTGCGAGGTGGCGAGCAGGGACGTGGCCGAGTCACTCCCTGCAGATGAGCCCTGGCCGTGTGAGGATTCAGGGATAGCAGATTTTTTTTTCCCTCCTCCTTCGCTGCCGTCCCTCAAACCTCGTCCACGTGCGGGTTTTTGGGAGCCTTTGTGGGGGAGGAGCAGCCGAGCGGGGTGGGGTGTTCACCGCCGTCCAGCAGCAGTCTGGATCGATGCTGATGTCGCTGCCGAAACCCAGCCGGCAGCGGGGGAAAAGCGGCACGTTGTGGGGGAAAATAAACGGAATTCAATGCAGCGGGGAAACGTGCCTGCTCTTTGTGCTGGAGGAAGGCAGGGCTGTTAATATTGCCTTTATTTGCCGACAGGCAGCGCCTCGCAGCGCCGTGTCTGTCCCCGAGCTGTGACAGCCCGGCTCTTGGAAGGAGAGGCGCTTTGCATAATTAGTGTGAAGACGCCAACAGATGAGCGCTAATTCTTAGAAGTTAATGATTGTCAATTATCTTCCGCTCCCCCCCCCCCTTCTTTTTTTTTTCCTTTTGGATCTAGTCCAAGATCAGCAGAAAATCAAGCACCTCAAGGTACAGTTCCTTAATTGGCCCCAAACACCCTTTTATTGCCAGCTGTCACCCCAAACGGTGGCGTTGCCTTTTGACCTGCCTTCATCAGCAGTCAGCTCGGCTCTGCTGCTCTTGGGAAGCGTTGTTTTCCTTCTTATTCCCGGCCTGGAGGCTGTTTGGATCCATAAGCTTGATCCGACTTGACACATGGCTGCGGGATCGTTAGTGCAGACACACAAAGGCAGCGGGAAGGGCGAGGCTGCTCCCCTTGGAGCGTCTTATCCTGCCTCAAACCCCGGGGAGAAATCCCATCTACTGGCCAAAAGCGCTGGGAAAATTCCCGCTTCCCCTCCTGCAAGTTCTGAAGTTGTTTGGTAAGGTTGTGGAATCATAAGTAGCTCCCAGCTCTTGTCTTGTCCAAACTCTTGGAGATGGAGAGTTGAGTTCAGGGGAGAATCTCATGGAAGGATTTTTTGGGGGCTTCGTGAAATTGTCCTTCCAAAGGCACCTAACGGGACAAATGAATGGAATTGTGGGGATGTGTGTGGTGGCTCCAGAGCTCCATCTTCCAGGGGAAGAAGCCCAAATCCCGGCGTGCTGTGCCGTGGGGGTGGCAACTTCCAGTTTGTTGTGTCTGTTCCTGGTTTGTTTCTGTTCGAAGGAGTTAAAAGTCAGTGAGATCCCTTGCAGGGAGCTGGCCTGGGAGTCGGGAAAAGCCGGGGATTTTTGTTCCCAGCGCAGTCCCTTTGTTTTTGTCAGCTGGCTGGTTAATGTGAAATGCAAAAAAAAACGCCTTCCCCCCTTTCTCCCCACCCCTCCCCGACTTTCTACCCAGTTTAGCCTGTATTGTTTACAAGCATGTCATAAGAATTCTAATTATTCTCTTCCCTGTCTCTGAAAGGATTCTCTCTTCACACACACCAATCTGCTGTGCTCCTTGCCAGCCTTTGAATGCGGTGCTTCAGCCATACTTGAAATGAGGGTGGAAATATTTCTGGGCAGGAGCTTTAGGCAAAGAATCCTCTCCCAGAAACCGCTTCTTGAAAGGAGGAGAAGCAAAATCTGCCGCTGAAGGGGGTTAAGAATGAAAGGAAAACAAGAATGAAACCAAAACATCGTTCTGGTCGTTAAGTCTCGTTGTGAAGTGGTGAACTTGTAATTTGCCCTGTGCTTTCACCTTCTGTGTCAGGACTCTCTGCTGACACCCACATTTACTTGGCAAGAAGTATTTGAGCAGCTTAATCTGAGAATTTAATATATTTTATATATTTAATATATTTTAATATATTTTTTTTAAGGAAGAAAAGAAATACCCACCCCAAAACAAACATGTTTCCCCCTCCAAGTTCCTCTTCCTTTTTCCCTCCCGCTGCAGTTTACTTGGGCAGCCCAGAAAATACTTTGACAGAGCTCAGGAAGGCACAACAAAATTGTACATTGTGATGTACATGAACTTATTTAATTTTCTTGGGTCTTTTTTGTTTTGGTTTGGTTTGGTTTTTTGCAGAGGCTTTAACAGTTCTGCTCTCCTGGTCCTGAAATAACTGGGGGTTTGTTTCCATACCAACCAGTCAAATAAATCCAATTTGTGCCCACTGTGAATGTTTTCTGCTCTGGGTTTTGTGACGTGGGAAGTGTGAAAATGTAAGGACTAAATCAAAATACCCAAGCCCAGTTTGTCCCAGTGGATCATCTCACCCAGCTGATTTGGGGTCCTGCTCCGTGATGGGCCACAAATCTCCCAGAATAACATAAAACCCCTTTAATTCTGGACAGTTTTAGGTTGGGTTTTGGGGAGTGAATAATGAGAAGTTGCTAAAATGTGCAGCAGAAAGCTCAGTGTTGTTGGCATTGATTTCCTGGCACCCCCTCCGTGGGCAACCATCTGATAACACCTGATTAAATGTCTCTGTGCTGTCATCGCTGCCTTTAATTCCTGATTCCATATTTCACATCAGACTATCCACTCATGCATCCAGCAGGCTGAGCCAGCCCAGCAATCAGGAAGTTTGGAGGCAAAAAGAATAACTGAGGGTGACCTAAAAAGGGGCAGAATTACAGCTGGAGTGGCGTGCACTGATTTATTTCTATGAAAGTATCTCCAGATATTGTCTCTCTTTCCCTGTGGATGTTGGATTTCCCTTGGATTGGCCATCATGGAAACCTTTTTTGCCCTTCAGAGAAAATAGAGCAGGATAATTTCAGTATTGCTGAAAAGCTCTCTTTGCTTTTTTTTTTTTAATGAAAACAGAAATATCTGACCTGACTTTCTGTTGTTTGTTTGAACTGCTGGTAAATTTAGCTCGGTCTGAGTGTTTCTGTAAAAGAGGCATTTGTTTCCTGGAGCTGAACACTTTGCTATAAACAAGAAAACACGTTCAGGGATATCAACAGGGAGGTTTCTTGTCTTTTTTTTTTCTGTTTTTAAACAAGCTCACAGAAGGTTGCCTGGAAGCACAAATGGCTTTGCTCTCTCTGCCTGCTTGTTGTAGATGGAATTTTTCCCTGGTTTAAAGGTGGATATTGAACAATTGAATTAAAATCTATATCATGAACTCTTCACTTGGATTATGAAAAATCTTGGCAGGACTTGGCATTATTTCATTTCTTTTTTAATGTTTTTTCCCCAAATTTAACAATCCTGATGTAAATTATCAAGGCTATATTACAGGTTTATGGTTTTCCTGTTTATTTTCGTGGTTTATGGAAATAATCCAGTGATTTCCTTGGGCATAGAGGGGATAAAATTCCTGCTTTTCTGATTGCACTTTAAGAGGTCTGGGATGTGCTGGATTTTAAGGGTGGAAGTGCCCTGGTGGTGCTGAAACTCCTCTTTCCCAAACTCCTGTTGGGCTGTGGGTGCTCCTGCAGTCCCAGTGGCACCTTCCTGCGTGGGCATCACCCACCCCACGTTCCAGGGACAGGAATTCCCGGTGCCCTGGTGAGAGCAAACCTGCCCAGCAATTTTTGCAGGAGATTAGGGATTAACAGAGCACGTGGTTGGGAGGGACAGTGCCAGGTTCCAATCTTTTCAGGGCCGTGGATTTCAGCTTTTAGTGGGCAAAAATAACCCAAAAATGGTTTGCTAACGAGGTCTAAACGTGTTTCAAGCACAGAATACCCCAGCTGAAGTTTATTTCATGAAGGAAAAAGCTCACTCAGCTCTTGAGCCTCCAAACCTGACCTTTCTCAACAGTGACCTTGAGGACAAATTCTCTTTTCTTTTGCAGCTGCAGCCGCCTCCGAAACATTCAGAGTATCCTGACACAGAGCAGCAAATCCCAGCCTGATGGAATCCTCTGCATTTTAGGTTAGTTTGACATTTTCCCCCCCACCTTTTTGTTCTCACTGCACTCAAAAACACACCACGAGTTCCAGAAAGATGAAGATCGTTGCCTGCCCCGACCCCCAGCCCGGTTTCTCAGGGAGGGAACAGCTGATTGTTGCTCTCTTCTCTCCCTGAATTCTTCAGCCTGTTTACTGATTTAATCAGGCAAAGAACTTCAGATATTACATGAGAAACCCAGGAGGAGTTAGGATTGAACTGCTGGCACAGGAACAGCTGCAGTGCTTTATTCCTGCTGGGATTGGGAGAACAGGGCAGTAAGGAAATAAAGGAGCATTTCCAAGGGTGCTGTGGGAAAGCAACAGGGCTTTGTGCTGCTTTAATATAATTATTATAATGTAACATTGACTCTGGTTTCTCTTTATGTAATCAGTGCCAGGATGCTAAAGGAAGAATTCAGAAATGATAATTGAAATTCTTTGGAGAAGAGGACTGAGGAGTGATTGTTTAAACAATGTATTACAGTTCAAGATGGAGAAATGTAGCCCTGAAGAAGCTCTGTGTGAGAAATGATAGAGCAGCAAGAAAATTTGAAGCTTATTCACTGCCACACACACACAAAAAAAAGTTGCAGATGGGTGCAGTAACCAGGTTGTCCCATGGTCCATGCAAACTGTGCCACCTGACTGCTGCCATCCCACATTTTCCAGGGTCAGGGTCTAAGCCTTTGGCTGAGCAGCAACTGGCCAGTCAGAAGGTCTGTGAGGTCACTGTGTCAGCCTCCCAGTGGCACTCCATCAGGCAGGATCAACCCCTTGGGCTGTGCCACAAACCAGGCTGGGCCCACACCGGAGCCTTTCCCGAGTGGTGCTGGCTCCGAGCTGCAAATGCCAAGCGAGGAACAGCCACTCCAAACCTTCC
Source organism: Pyrocephalus nanus (assembly GCA_038380795.1). Classification (NCBI taxonomy): domain Eukaryota; kingdom Metazoa; phylum Chordata; class Aves; order Passeriformes; family Tyrannidae; genus Pyrocephalus; species Pyrocephalus nanus. The sequence goes on from CM076264.1 coordinate 72,895,675, forward strand.
AGGGCCTCAGGGAAAAGCCTTGCAGGCCAAAGGAGCTGCTCTGTGTAATCCTCGGTGTCACATGGGGGATTTGTTCCGCTCATAGTCATAGCTAAGCCCTGGTGGGGTGGAAATTCGGGAATATTTGTGTGCTGTGGGGAGGTTTGTGCCTCGCCCCGATCCCTCAGCACCCACAATGGGGCTCTTGTGTGCTCTGAGCTGTGGGGCCTGCAGGATTTCTGGCACACCTTCCGTGGCATGCTGTAAATGCATTAAACCTGTCATCAAATACAAGCTTCAGATGACAAAAAAAAAACAACCCCAACATGTAGTTTTACATCCTGAGTCCTGTTGGCTCGTGTGGAAAGCAGATACTCCTAACTATGTTTTTTTTATTTTTACAGTCAGGGCATGTTTTATTTCACTTGGCTGCCTTTAATGACCCAAGTTGTGCACTCCCCTCACCCCGGCTTTGGTTTCACACCGGGCTGTGAGTTAAAACCAATATAAACCTTCACAGCTTCGCTTTCAAGTTCATTAATGTTTGTACTGAAATTAAACCCAGCATTGTGAGGTCCCAGAGAGAGGTGAGAACTGACCCGGTATTGATACAAGTCTTTAAATGTACTTACAGCTGAATTTTTTTTTTTTTTTTTTTTATTTAAAAGAATGCCCTAATCTGATTTTGGAGTGGTTGCCTGGTAGCATTCCTGCATTCTTTGCTGGGGAGAAAAGACATCACAAGTGACAGGAAAAAGGAATTTGGAGCTTGGCATTTACTTTTCACCCTCCCCAGAGAGCATAGGGTGCTCTACAGGCTGTGCCAGTAAATCTTTGAGTTTATTTTATCGTGGTTCTGTTCAAGTATTACTACTTTTTTTAGACAATGATTTTTTTCTCCATTAGGTCCATCCCACACAAAGCTCTTCTCGCTGAGGTTTCTCCCACATCCTGAGGGCATTTAGTTCCCTGCACCAATTGTTCATCCCATTGCTTTTCCAGATTATTCTGAGGATTATTGTGCATTTTCTGCAGGGAGTGTGTTGAAGGTGACCTGTCCCTCCTCCAGCCTGCCCTTCCTTCTCCCTGCCCGCTGCGTTTTGCTCCGGGGCTGCTGCTTTGCTGTCCTGCCCCCTCTTCATCTCCCTGAGCAGGCCGATTTTTTTATCTCCCCGTGTTTAGCCAGACTCTTCGCTGCCAGTTTAACAGATTTGTTGTGCTCTGCCGGCAGGACAAGGAGCAGGAGCAGCTCCGGGGGGCTGGGATTGAGCCATTGTCTAAGGACACTCTGGAGCTGAGCTGGGAACGGGCGGGGCAGTGACCGAACTCCAGGCTTTCCTAACGAATGGCCTTGCCATTGTCCTGGGAGTGCTCCTGCTCTGCTCTCCGGGGGATTCTTATCCTTGGCATTGTTCCATTTCCTGTTTGTTTTCCGCTGCTGTGCCTGTTCTGTAACTCCCGATGTTTCTGTGGGGTAACATTGAACCTGCCCCGGGCTCTTAAAACCCCAACCAAACCCCAAACGCTCTGCAGGGTGAATGGTTCTGTGTGAAAGCAGTGCCTTCCACCCTCCCCCCGGGCCTGACAGGAGTTCGTTCATCTTATCAGCTGCCTCTCTTGTTCAACATCTTTTTTGTTTTCTCTGCCCCTCCTTCTGTCATTACCTGAAAAAGCCGGGCTTTGGTGTTGAGTTTGCAAGATCTTCTCTGCTTAAAGCCTCTTGGGCTGGTGCACCCAGAGAAAACCTCAAACTCCTCAAGTGGTGATGACATCATCACTATTTGATTTTTTTTTTTTTTAGTGAGGACAGTTCCTCATTTTTCTTCTGATTTTCCAGAAATTATAACAAAAAACTCATAGAACTGCCAGGGGCTCTCAGGTCTCCCTGGAGCCTTCTCTTCTCCAGGGGAACCCCCCCAGCTCTCCCAGGTTGTTCCTCCTTTCATGGCCTTCAGGAATTGCCTCAGCTGGACAAATAATCAGTGCCACAGATAATCCCGAGGACATTGGGTGTGCTGATGCTTTCAGCTTTCCAAGGCTGCTTCCAAGGAGACTGATTGCATTGACATGGAGCTCCCTAAAACAATGGGACAGTTGTTTCCTGGATGCAGGGAGTCTCCACACTTATCTGGGACTCAGCTCCCACCTCCACAACCATATCACTGTGATACTGAGTCCCCTTGATTGTTAGATGACATTGCTTTGCCTGCTTTCCTGGGGCTGAAAACGGGAATTAAAAACTCCCTGGTTCCCAAATCCAGGGAAATCTGGTTATGGAGAAAATGACTGGCACAGCAGAGCCAACATTGCAGGAGGGGGGAAAATGAGTGAGTGGGTCAGAGCATCCTCCATGCCATGAGCTGAGTTGGGATTCAGTAGCTGGATGCAGGCACAGCATCTTGGTAGCTCTTTAAAGCTGAAACATAACATTAAAAAAAAAAAAAAAAAAGGAGCATAATTAGGCAAACCTGAGGTTTGTCCCAATTTCTGGTAAGTTCAGGTGACTTTTGACTCCCCATTCAGGTCCTGAAACCCTGACCATGTTGTTACATTCTCAATGTCCTGATCTCTCCTCTGGACAGTGGGAACAAATCCTGATTTGCTGCCAGCCATTCAGCTGTATCCTGATGTCACTTGGTAGGAAAAGTTGGACTTTAGAGGAATTTTGTGGCAGTCAAGTGACCTCTGAAATGGTGATATCCAGGCTGCTGTTCATCCATGGTTTTTTACTTGTGGAGCAAACTGGATTATTACAGCAGAATTAGGAATTGTGGCTGTGACTGTCATGCAGGGAGATGGAAATGCTTCATAAATCTGCATTTATGCCTTTCTTTGTGTTTATCTTTCATCTCTCCACGCTCCACATCTTCAGTTGTTTTCACTCCATTTTTCCCAAGGACCAGGCAGGGCTTTCCTTTGGAAGCTCTTCATGCTCCCTGTGTTTTTTTCAGAACATCTTCCCACCATTTGCCAGGAGTCTGGGCTGGCTCTGGTGACTCAGGGATTGCACCATAACACTGATAAGATAATGTTTAATCATGTATTCCAGAGCAGGAGATTTGGGTCACGGGATTAGTTCGTTAGGAAGCTTCAATCAAGAACATATTAATTAGAATGCAGCCCTGCATCCAGGCAGATGTTTGAATTATAGTGGAGGAAATGAAACTTCTGATGCAGAGCACTGCAAAAAAAAAAAAAAAAAAAAAAAAAAAAAAGTTTATTTCATTTTTAAAGCAAATTCCATGTCAGAATGTGACAGTGAACTTATAAGAGCTCCTTTTCCCTGCCCTGTTCTCCCAGTGTGTTCCACTGGGAGTGCTCCCAGTGTGAGGGAGTTGAATTAATTAACACTCCTGCTGGGGGGGGTTTTATCACTGGGATAAGAAAACAACTTTCTGAGGTGCTCAGTGTTACCTCACCCAACATCTGACCTGTGGTTTTGGTCTTTCAGGGATTGACAGTCGATACAACGAAGGCTGCAGGGAGCTGGCAAACTACCTGCTCTTTGGCTTGTACAACCAGAACAACAATGACTTTGAGAGGACAGGCTTTCCTGAGGAGGTGCTTGATGGTGAGGAACCTGCTCGATGTTTTTCCTTCCTCTTCAACGTTCCTGAAGGGAAAATGAGCAGAAAAAAGTGGCGTAGAAAACAAAAAAATTATTGAATCTCAAGCTGTGTTTATACACCTGAAAATGGTTCTTAACAACGCTGATGATGGCCCAGTCCCCCTGCTGGTGAATTATTATTCCCTCATTTGCATGACCCTTTGGCTGGGCAGCTCACTGATGTAACATCAGGCAAGAGCAGCTGGAGTTCAGGGCTCTGGTTGGGCTCATCCCAGAATTCCTGCCTGCTCCAAGCACAGGCTGATGCAAGCGCTGTGCAAGAGCTTGGAATGGCCCCACAGTTGCCTGGAACTGTTACCAGTGCCGTGGTGCTTGGAGCTGCCAAACTTTTCCAGTTTCAAAGCACTTCCTGTGCACTCAGACAGCTCCACAGTTTTCTTTTCGCGAGGGACACGATAAAAAAGTGTTTTTTTTCAGTTCTTTCGTTCTCTGTGTGTGAGTGTGTGGAGTCCTGGTGCTGCAATAATCTCCCTGCTGCTCCTTGCAGATATAATCCTGTTAATCAAACCTGACAGTGTTCACCTGTACTGCAACCCCGTGAATTACAACCAGCTCCTGCCCTACGTGGCTCACTGGAGGAACCTGCATTTTCACTGTCTCACCGAAAACGAGGTGAGTGAGAAACGAGAGCAGATAATGAACTTGTTCATGAACTGGTGTTAAAAGTGGAACTTTTCTTGACGTCCCTCCCAGAAGTCTTTTCTTCTTTTTCCTCCTCAGCGGGGTATCTGTGTGGGGATTCATCATTTGCAAGAAGAATATGCTGTCAATACTTTTTTGTTCTCAGTAATTCCTATTGTTTTGGCACGAGCTGATGATCTTTTAATGAGGAAAAAAAAACGTGTGGGTTGTGAGAAATGCAAAATCTGAATCGAGCTCCACGGTCAGCACTGAGATTTCCAGCAACAGCCCTTGTTTGCTGCCAAGGCAGTGTTGGAATTCACTGGTTGCCAGTAGTTCAGGAATATTAGAAAAGATCAGCTTAGAAAGCAAAATTTAAAGTCTGGAAATTTCATTATGTATTTTCATTTTAACTCTCAAACCTTTCTCTCAGGAACAAGTAACTGCACCACGTGAGCGATGCAAGTTCCTTCTTGCATTGAAAAGTGAAGGTGTTGTAGAAAAACTGTGTTTATTGAAGAGCTGTTGGAGCTCAGTGGTGTTTTGGTGGGACAGCTTTTGGGACAAAAGCTCTGTCCTTGTGATGTCCTTCCACTGCCCTTCCTCCAGCCTTTAAGTACATCCTGTTTATAGGAGGATTGTGGCTTTAAAGCCTTTTTTTTTTTTTTGTTTCAATGATAGGAATAACTTTTTACTTGCTTTTTAAAAAATAGAACCAAAAATAGCTCATAAGGTTTTAGAAATAAATGAAGCTGTGCTTTACCTGGCTCTGGCTAAACCTGCAGCCTCTCCTTCCTTTCTTCCTACTTGCTTTTAACTAAACCCCAGGAATTTCAGGGAAATATCCTTAGAGGGGAAAAATATTATTAAAATTATTAAAGTATTATTAAAAAATGCCCATTTTCAAAATGGCCAAATAGGACAAAATGATGACATCAAATGCAGTAAATTTTGGGGTGTCTTGGCCTTCCCTCTCATGGAACTGGCTGTGTTTCTCCCTGCAAGAGCAGACTGGGAGCAAGCCTTTAGCACCCTGCCAAACTCCCAGGTTTTGATCCCAGGGGCATTTTTTAAGCCTTGAGAAACTGGCAGTTGTTTGGGGCTTGGCTTTGGGCTGCACCTTTGATCTGATTTCCTGGGATTGAAGAGGGAATGTGGAGGAGCTGGGGCTGCATCTTGAATTCGGGCTGGGCTTAAAAGAGCTTGCTCTTAAAATAAACGTGTTGGGTGTAGCCTGGAGCTCCCAGGAGCTGCACACAGCAAGTTCATAATCCTGTCATTTGCCTTGGTAAGAAGTTCAGAGCACTGTGGATAAAAATATAAATAAAATAAAACAGGCAAAGCACCACTACCTTCTGATCTCGCTCCAGAAAACAAGGCACTCTTGGAGGAGTTGCTTCCAGGTTTGCTGCTGAACTGTTACCTTTCCAGATAAAAATCAGCGTGTTTCCAGCTTTTTTTCCCCTGTTCCAAGCATGATTTTAGTGTGATTTGTCTCCTCTGTGTAGTTTTTATGCTCTCCTGAGCCACCACATTTGTCCTTCAGTCTGCTGAGCTCTTGGGTGACCTCAGTCCTGAAGCAGCAAGGTGGTGCAGCGTGCTGGTGTCTCCTTTCCTTCTCCTTGTCCTGCAATCCACCTCTCCCTCCCACAGCTGTTCCTTATTCTGTGTGCTGATGGTTTTTCCTCAGGGACATGTTTTCTGTGGCACATGGGATGGCATTCTCAAAACACCTTTCATTTTTTAAATCCGGTAGATGATGCTGAAAGGCTTTGCTTGGAGCTGAAAATAAAGTGTGTGATTGTACCTTCATATGCCATTATTAAAAACCTTGTTTTGAAGGTTTTCTTTTTTAAATAACTGTTTCCAAAAGGTTGATTTCCATTGGCTTCAGTGCCACGGTGGAATTTGTAACGCAGGGAATAACAGGTTCTTTAGCTTTGTGAAGTTGCAGGTGATGTTTTAGTGGTTTACATGCCACCTGTTCGCTTCCCTACCAAACAAATCAGGCCTTGCCCAATCCAACTTGCTTTGTAAATGGCCTCTTTCAGTATGAAGATGAGGAAGCTGCCGAGGAATTCAAGATCTCCAGCTTCGTGGACATGGTGCGGGACTGCAGCCGGATCGGCATTCCCTACAGCTGCCAGGGTAGGTTGGGTTGGCTCATCCTCACAGCAGAGGGAGCTTTGCACATCCAAGTTCAGGGAAAGAAGATTTCCTTCCCTTTGGGAAAAAAAATCAGCATTAGAAGTGTGTCAGTGCCTCTTTTTTAGCCTCTTTTTTTCCTTGAGGAGGTGGATTTCTTTCTGCTGAATTCAATTTGTGAGGAGGGAACGCTCCCAGTGCGAGGCAGAGGAATGATTTGCATTCACAGCAGTGTGTTGTGCTGCCACAGAAAGTCCTCTGTTCCCATGGGGAGCTCCAGAGAAATCCTTTTTTATTTAAGGCAAGAATAAACATTTTGTTGTGCAAGTTTGCCTTTTTTAGCACTGAAGGAACTGCCCTGCCCGGCTTCCTGTTGGGCTCTGGAGCCAGCCTGGCAGCCTCAGCACTCCAATCTTGCATTCCTTTTTTATTCCCAATTCCTGATTGCTTCCCTTGAGGAAGGGGTGATGAGCTCTGAGTGCCTGGAAGGTCACGAATGGGTCAGGGCAGGGGGAAGGACGGGGGTTCTGTGGTAGGAAGGATCTGAAGAAGGTGTGGAGCTTGAGGGTGTATGTCACACTTCAGGTGGTTTACAGCTGCTCCAAGGAGGGCAGGATGAACAGTTTTTTTCTCTCCCTTGGCTTAAAATGATAATATCCCTGTGCTCCCTGTGCCTTGCAGGCCACCTGCAGATATTTGACATGTTCATCGTGGAGAAGTGGCCGATCGTTCAGGCCTTCGCTCTGGAGGGGATCGGGGGCGACGGCTTCTTCACCATGAAGTACGAGGTGAGGCCTTGGCGTTGTCATTCCCTTTCCTGAGGCAGGAGTTAATCATGGAATCACTTCACTTGGAAAGCCCCCTTTGAGGTCATCGAGTCCTGACTCACCGCTCTGGGGGGGTTCTCAATCGGATGGAGTCGTTGGGGATGTTGTGAGTTTGGAGCGTGCCAGGAAGGAAACTCCACAGTCTTGGTGGGAGATTGTGCTGAGCTCCACAACACTCTGTCCTGGAGAAACCAGGATTGTTGGGTCACCCCTCCAACCCCTGCTGGGATTGAGAACTGTTTTCCTTTCCTTCTGGAGTCAACATTACCAAGAACACATTTCTTTTTTAGCTCTGCTGGATGGGTTACAGACCTTCCTAGTTGGGTTTTAGATCTTCCTAGATGGGTTATGGATCCTCCTGGAGGGGTTATGGATCTTCCTGGATGGGTTATGGATCTTCCTGGATGGGTTAGGAATCTTCTTGGATGGGTTGTGGATCTTTTTGAATGGGTTGTGGACCCTCTTGGATGGGTTATAGATCTTTTTGGATGGGTTATGGATCTTTTTGGATGGGTTATGAATCCTCCTGGGTGGGTTATGGATCTTTTTGGATGGGTTACAGATCTTCCTAAATGGGTTCTAGATATTCCTAGATGGGTTCTATATTATCATAAGCTGGATCCAGACATTCAAAGATAGTTCTAGATCTTACTAGGTGTGTTCTAGTTCTTCCCAGATGGATTATAGATCTTCCCAGGTGGGTTTTAGACCTTCAGAGCAGGAGGAGCTGGTTGGTGGCCAACACCTTGAGATGAGCTGAGAAAAGAAGAAGTGACTGTATTTCTTGGCTCCTTGGTTTTGACACAAGAGATGCATCTGCTTCTCTCCCTGACATTTTTCTATCCCTGGGTCAGCAGAGCCCTCAAAATTAGTTTGCTCCTGGAGTTAATAATGAGCAACTCGTGCCATTTGATTTGCCCATTTATTAATTCTACTCTGGCATCATCCTCAGAGAAAACAGCTTTGCATTTCTGTGCTTGTTTGAAATGTCTTTTATTTCATTCCCTTGAGCCTGTGTCCCAGCACTGCAGATGTCCTACTTTTCTTGTCACTCCTCCTTTTTCACAGCCAGAATAGGCTTTGTCTGCCTTGTGACAGCTGGAAAAGCCCCAAAGAATCATCAGCACATTGTTAAAAGTCCCATCACATGTAGAACTGTACCCACTCACTCAGGAATCTCAGGAATCTGCTCTGTGAGTCTGGGTCTTTCTGAGCACTTCTCTCTTCCCACTGATCCCTTTCCACAGGGTTTTTCCCCCCCTAATTCCTTGCACTGAGGTGCAGGAACACCCTGTGTGGACCCATGAAATGCAGAGTGCAAAGGGATGAGCATCAACAACCCCTGCTGATGCCTGACATCACTCACTGACAATTTGTGCATTCAGGAGTTGTTTGGCTCTTGAATTGCCCTTTAATTCCCCCAATTCATGTCCCAAATCCTTGGAAGAAGGTGCAGACAGGGGTGTGGCCCAGCCAGAACCTCTCCTGTTTCATCCAAGGAGTTGATACTTCCCTTGGAGCACTCGAAAAGGAGCAGGGAAAATCCTTGGCCTCCTGTTTGAAAAGCAGTCCTGGAATCTCTGGCAGTTGAGCCAGTTGTTGTTTTCTTCCTCCTTAAAGGGTTTTTCAAGTGGGAAATGCTATTCTTGACTCTTCACCTCGGGGTTTGGGTGAGGTTCTCTGTCAGGCATTGCTGGGGAAGGAAACCAGGGACAGGAAAGACTGTAAATTATCTATAAATTATTACTCCTGCCATTGTTAAAAGGGGGGTGTTTGGGTGCATTTTTGGCTCCTCAGGCTGCCTTACCCTCTGTTGTGTGTTCTCTTAGATTTGAAATAATATAAGGATGATAATTCAGGATTTTTTTCTACTATTTTAAGGACTTTTCCTCTCTTACTACACAAGTCAGAGTTGCTGTAATTTGCTGATGTGTGAATTGAAACAGTGGGTTAAGAAGATCCCAGTTGGTGCTGCATTTTGAATTAAGTGGGTCGTGGGGAAACCTGTAAATGCAGGAATCATTCAGACACAAATGTCCCTTCAGGGAATATTGTTCTCATATTCATCATCCTACTTCTTGGGAGAAGGTGTTGCTGAATTAAACTGGCTTAGCCTAAATGAACATCAGTTCTTTCTGATTTTTTTTTTTTTTTTTTTTTTTTTTTTGCAATTAACTCAGTTTGAAAAACTTTATGAAATGATCCTTTTGGAAGATGCAAAGAAAAACCCTCCCTGGAGGAGATGAATCTCAGCAGGATCCACAACACTTTAACTGGCCTGTTCTTTTGTAACCAGTGGGGGGAAAATATTTCTAAATTCAGAGTCCAGGAAGGCTCTCAGGGCAGCTCCAGGGCTGTCTCACTGCAACTTAAACCCAAACTTGTGCCCTTCTTGGTGATGTTTTTCCACAAAAACGTGTTTCAGGTCTTTCATTTTTTTTTAAATCTCTTGCAGTTGATGGATGTCAGCGTTGATTTGTGGAGGACCTACAGCAAAATGGATCCTGTTTCCTTGGAGGATCTGCTCTTTGAGGTGAAGACAGTGAAATGTTCTGAATCAGCTCGTCCCTGGAGCAAAATTGTGATTTTATTTGGTTTTAATAGTGTGGATGGACTTAATCTACAGGTCCTGCCTGCTCTTGGTTGCAGGGTCCTTTTCCTCCTTCCCCCTTTCCCTCCTTCCCCCTTTCCCTCCTTCCCCTTTCCCTCCTTCCCCTTTCCCTCCTTCCCCTTTCCCTCCTTCCCCTTTCCCTCCTTTCCCCTTTCCCTCCTTTCCCTTTTTCCTCCTTCCCCCTTTCCCTCCTTTCCCCTTTCCCTCCTTTCCCTTTCCCTCCTTTCCCTTTCCCTCCTTCCCCTTTCCCTCCTTCCCCTTTCCCTCCTTCCCCTTTCCCTCCTTTCCCTTTTTCCTCCTTCCCCCTTTCCCTCCTTCCCCTTTCCCTCCTTCCCCTTTCCCTCCTTCCCCTTTCCCTCCTTCCCCTTTCCCTCCTTCCCCTTTCCCTCCTTTCCCCTTTCCCTCCTTCCCCCTTTCCCTCCTTCCCCTTTCCCTCCTTTCCCTTTCCCTCCTTCCCCTTTCCCTCCTTCCCCTTTCCCTCCTTCCCCTTTCCCTCCTTCCCCTTTCCCTCCTTTCCCTTTTTCCTCCTTCCCCCTTTCCCTCCTTCCCCTTTCCCTCCTTCCCCTTTCCCTCCTTCCCCTTTCCCTCCTTCCCCTTTCCCTCCTTCCCCTTTCCCTCCTTTCCCCTTTCCCTCCTTTCCCTTTTTCCTCCTTCCCCCTTTCCCTCCTTTCCCCTTTCCCTCCTTTCCCTTTTTCCTCCTTCCCCCTTTCCCTCCTTCCCCCTTTCCCTCCTTCCCCTTTCCCTCCTTCCCCCTTTCCCTCCTTCCCCTTTCCCTCCTTCCCCCTTTCCCTCCTTCCCCTTTCCCTCCTTCCCCCTTTCCCTCCATCCCCCTTTCCCTCCATCCCCTTTTCCCTCCTTCCCCTTTTTCCTCCTTCCCCTTTCTCCTCCTTCTCCCTTTTCCTCCCCCTCCCCTCAAATCTCCCACAAACTCCACAAAACACTAAAATAACTTGCCTGGGATTCCTTGAATTCCTTATTTTGCCTGCAATTCTCCAAAAACCTCCCCTAACATGTGACTTCACACCCAAAGTGCAGGAATTTAGGGTGTTTGTGTGTGTTAATCCTCCTTTTACAGCAAGGAGTGGGAATTAAAATCCACTTTAACACACAGCCATTCTTCCAGGGGAAAAAAAAAAAAAAAAAAAAGATGATTCCAGGAGGAAAAAAAAATCACTTTTCAGGCTGTTTTGTAACTCCTTGGAGTGGGTAACAGTGACACTCAGTGGCTGCCCTGGTGCTTTGGGAAATACAAACCCCTGGAAGTGATTCCATGCTCAGGCCTGGAGGAGAAAGCAGCCCATGAGCATTTATAATTTATTAATAGATATATTTTATGGGTATTAGGATATATTGTTTTAATTTTTGAGCAGTTTTTCAGCTTGGCAGCAGAGGAGGCTTTTAAAATGCAGCAAGTTCAGCAGTAATTATCCCTTATTAATAAAATATTGTTGTTTTACATCAGTTTGGTTGTTTAATCAACTGCTGTCATGAAAATTAAAATGTCAGAGGCTCTCAGCCTGAGTAATCACTTTTTGATATTTCACCTCCCCCTTCCTGTGTGGAAATGAGAGAAATAATTGGGATTTTTCCTATCCCTCATAAACCTACCCTGGAACAGGCCTATTTATCCTATTTCAAAGTTTTAAACCTGAAAGTTGTTGTTAAAAGGCCTTCAGATCTTCTGAAAACATCAATTAATGAAGGGTTTGTACAACCTGAATTTCCTGGAAGTTGGTGATTTTAGAGATGATTGCTTTTCTCAGTGAGAAGAAACGTAATAAAAAAAAACCCCAAACCCAAACAAACACCCACACACAAAAAAAGAGCAAAAAGTCCCTATCTTTTAAAATATATTTATTTTCTTGTATTTATTGTTTCACTGGGCAGTTTGTGTTCTGTCCTGCCCGGTGAAACATCAACCTTTGACCTCCTTTCTCTGGAAAGACACTGCATATTATTCATATTTATATATTGAATATCTAAATGTTTTTCTTCCAGGATTTAACCATTTTTGAGCGCCAGTGGACCAACTTCTTTGCTAATTTCGACACAGAAATTCCCTTCATCCTGGAGCTCTCGGAATCTCAGGCAGGGGAGGTAGGTGTGCTTCAGGAATCCTTGGAATTCCTGGGGAAGGAATAAGGATTCAGCATCACCACATCTCACCTCTCCCATTGGAGGAGTAAAAACCCCCCCTGAAAAAAATCCCTGGTATGGTGGGTTAGGATTGCTGGGGATAATTCAGTGCAGTGTTTGCTCACTGATAATTCAGTTGAAAATTTTTTTAATAATAATTTTAAAATGTAATTTTGATTTTTATACATAAATAATAATTTTGGTGGTTTGTTTTTTGTTTTTTTTTAATTCTCCACAGCCCTTCAGGAGTTATTTCAGCCACGGCATGATCTCCAGCCACATAACAGATAACAGGTATTACTCCTAATTCCCTGTAAATTAGTACCTCGAGATGTTATTCCCATATCCCTGATGCCAAAATGTGTCAGTTCTAATTCCTTTTGGGACCACCTCAATATATCACATGGCATTGGATGGTCTTTAGGGTCCCTCCCAACCCGAACCACCCTGGGATTCTGTGACAAAATTCTGATTGAAAGAGGAAGGTTGTTTGTCATCTGTTTCAAAAGCAAACTTCTGCTGTTTTGAGTTAAATCAAGGGTGTTTTAACTACTTTAGTGCAGATTCCTCTTTATTTGGAATAAACCAGTGTCCCTCCATGTTTGGATTACAACAATGGAAACACAAACCCAACAGAAGTTTTGTTTCATTCCAGCACAGCCATTCCAGGCTTTTTCAAAGGTGCTCAATTTAAGCCTAATCAGCTTCTCAGGGCAATTTACTTTGAAAAAGAGGGGAAAAAAAACCCCAACACCCCTCCTAATATAATTTAGGAACAGCCTTGAGATTTGTTCTTGTGCTTGAAAGAAATGATCATCCCTTCAATCCCTTCAATCCCAGCTTTTTATTCTGGAACTTGGCCTTTACAACGGGAAGCTTTGTGAACCCTGGTAAAATCCAGTCCCCTCAGACCTGAAAGCTTTAATTTCCCTTGTTTTTTTTGAGCTCCCTGCCCAGTGTTTTGGTGGTGATTCCCTGTTTCCTCCCCCAGCCCCAGCAGGCAGCCCTTTGTCCTGTTTGGCAGCCACTCCACCAAGGAAAACTTGAACTCTGGCAACTTCAATTTTCCATCGGAAGGGCACCTCGTTCGAAACACCGGCCTGGGTGGGAGCACTGCCAAGCACATGGTAAGGCTTTGGAGGAGTTACCTGACATTTCTGGAGCTTTTTTTTTTTTTTTTTTTTTTTTTTTGGCAGATTTTCTCTTTTTCTTCCTGTGTTTTTTGTGCTTGCCTGAGTTAAACACCTAATTCTTCTTAACGTAAAAACGTGCTAGTTTTAACAATCAGTTCAAGGAAGAAATTTTCTTTTGCCTTCTTCTTCCAAGTTAAAAGACTGGATGGTTAATCAGGGGGTGATGAATGATTTATTTACTGTAAAAACACAAAATTTTTAAACACTTGTGTGTGGGGTGGGGGAGAGGGAAGCGCTGTCTGTGAGGACGTTTGGCCTAGTCATGAAGCGAAACCCTTTAATCCCGACACACAGATTTGATGTTAATCAGATTTCTTAAAAAAGAAGTGAAAAGACACTTTTTTTTTTTTTTTTTTTTTTTTTTTTTTGATAACAGAACTTTGTGAATAGACAGGAGATTTTTATACATCTCCAAATTCCAGGCTGTGCTCAAGCCCAAACTCTTTGGGATGTTCCAAGAATGCTGTCCCAGTGCTCTGTGGGGTTCCAAAAATGCTGTCCCAGTGCTCTGTGGGGTTCCAAAAACGCTGTCCCAGTACTCTGTGGGGTTCCAAGGGTGTTGCCATGAAGTTGTAAAGATTTAACTTGTTTCCATTTCCAAGTAAAAACGTAGTTGTTAAACATTTGCTGAGGTCGGAGGCGGCGCAGGGGCCGTGACCGGGGGGAAAGCGACCCCCGGCATTTGGGATCCTCTGGCTGGAGGGGGCCTGGTGGCTCCGGAAGGACACCCAAGGCAGCCAAGGAGGAGAGAGGTAGAGTGTGGGCACCTCCCTGCTCCCTCCTGGGGCTGTGGGAGCGTCCCCCGCTGCTGTGAGTCCAGGGTGGATGTGCTTGAGTCCAGCTCATGGTGGAGAGGACGGATGAGTGAGGGGGATGAGTCCGTGACGACATTCCATGTGCAGCTGGCTCAGGGATGGATGGATGTGGGTGTTCTGCACGCATCAAAAGCCTCAGGAAGGATTGGGTTTTTTTTTTTTGTGGCTGAAATCTCATCCTCCATCTGCTCTCTCTCTGAAAACGCTTTCAACTTTTGTCTTTTCTTCCCCCTGATAACACTGAGACCATTTGCTGCCTTTCCAAGTGCAAGTGCAGTTTTCTTCTGATGTGTACTTGCTCCATCTGTTCTCCTCAGATTCTGATGCTGTTCCTAAACAGGTGGTTTATTTACAGGTACAGGTGATACTGTTTTAATAGGGTGTCATGAACGTAGTAAATAAGACCAGCCTAGTTATGGGAACCTGACCCACTTTCCTCTCCATGAAAAGAGCAGTTGACATAGAAAATTGAAAACCCAAGTCAGAGCTCATCTCCTTCCCAAAGTCTTTCAACCATTCAGGTCGAGTCAAAAGGGAAAGTAGACCTTTGAAAAAAACGTAAGTTTGCTTTTTTCCAACTCCGGTTCCGTGTGTGTCGTAAACTTCCTGTAGTTTGTCAGTGCTTAGAGGACTTAAAGGGGAGTTTTAGTTGGTTGTCCCTCCTTGCACCAGCTGGCTTTGCTGATGTGTCTTTGTGTCTCATTAATGCTGACTACCAGGTAGTGCAGTGTGTGTCTCCCAAGGGACCTCTGGCTTGTTCAAGGACCTATTTCTTTGGGACCAGTCACATTCCTTTCCTGGGTGAGTACCTGACAGAAATGCCAAGGCATTGACTCTCTTGAATTATTTTAAAGTTTGCAGCAATTAAAAAAAAACAAAAAAAAACCCCAACAAACTGGCTTTGATTCCCCTCTGAGCCCCAGGAGGGGGAGGTATTGTGCTGTTCTGTAGCCAGGGCATGGGGTCATGGCAGATTTTGGGGGTAAAATGTGAGTGTTCCACAGCGAATCTGGCAGATCCCACTGTGCAGGCCTTTCCCAAGCACTGGACAAATATTTCAGTCAGTGTTCCTTACAGTTTGCTAGAAAAAAACTCTCCAAAAAGAGAGCAATTCAAACTATTTATTATTTATTAGAATCCCACGTGGCCTGGGTGGCAGAAATGTCCCCAAAGTGCTTAAACCAGCCCTTGTTTTCTTGTTTTGTTTTGTTTTCATACAGGCAATGACAATGAGGTGCACAAGGAAGCTGACCAAGTGTAAGCTTTTTTTTTATATTATTCCTTAACTCTTCTCTCTTTTTTCTGCTTTTAGTGGCTGTTGGCATTTGCAGACAGGTGTTTTTATCCAGCATAATGTGAATAAAGAGAGGGTTTCAAAGGCAAAGTGCTCGTGGAGGGTTTCAGTGAGCAAATCAGGAATTTACTGGGACCATCCTTTCT
Source organism: Pyrocephalus nanus (assembly GCA_038380795.1). Lineage (NCBI taxonomy): Eukaryota > Metazoa > Chordata > Aves > Passeriformes > Tyrannidae > Pyrocephalus > Pyrocephalus nanus. The sequence goes on from CM076264.1 coordinate 72,911,070, forward strand.
GCTGGGCAGCAGAGTAGGAAAGGAAATACTACTAAATTTTCCTAAATTTGAATAAGAAAAAATTGTTTGAAGTTACTTGACCAGTTTTTAAAGGTACTACTTACACATCTCAAACAGAACAGGAGCATTATCCACACACAGAAGGAAAAGTAATTTTCAGACCAGTCTTTAGATAAAAGCTGATTTTTTTCATCTGGGAAGCTGCAGAGCATTTTAACCCTCTCCAAATCCCAGTGTGTTTCTCCCTGTCCGTGTCCTGCGTGTTTGTGGATCCTTTCCAGCTTTAGGAACTTAGAGAACCTGCTTTTTCTCCTGACAAACCACCCCTTTCCTTCGAGGTTTTTGTCCTCCTTGCTAGTTGGGATCATTTCAGGATGTTTTTCATGGAAGCATCCCTGTGTTGGATCAAATAATCAACAACAGCAGCATAATTAGCTTTTTTTTTTTTTTTTTGGCAAACCTGATCTGACGGTTTTGAGCTTTTTGTGCAGTTGAGTCCTGTAACTGGTTCTTACATCTGTCAATATTTTCATGAGCACTGTTCAGTCCAAATTTGGGTGTATTTAGGAAGCAGGACTGCAGATGGGCTGGAGTGCATGAACTGACTGCAACTCTGAGGGTAAATTGGGGAAACTTCATATTTTTCTAATTTTTTTTTTAAGAAAATGCCATTTTATGGTTTGCATCGTTAGTGTTCAATTTTTTAAATGGGGAGAAAAGTAATTATACTGATACACTAATATTAACTCTTAATGCCTGGTGGAAAGCACAGCCCACTGAGGTGTTGTCTTGCAAATATTTATGTGAACTGGAGGGAAAATGGGAATGGTTACAGAGTTAGGAAGAATTGGACACGTTTCCTGCAGCAGATGCACTGAAAATACCCTGCCTGCATATTTAATACATGACATTAGATGGAAGAAACCTGAAAAAGGAGTAAGAAGTTTGAACTTTCAAATCACTTGGTGCTGTTGGGGACGATCCCAGTCAGGCTTTGGTGCATTTTGAGGTCCATTTGAGGCTGTTTTTCCATCCTTCAGGAATGCTTTGCCTATGGCTTAAATCCTGGATCCTCCTCTTTCCTCCCCCCCTCCCCTCCCTTGACACCAAGCAGTGGCAGAGGAGTAAGAGAGGAGTTAAAATTTGGGCAAGCAGGACTTTTTTGGTCGATTTACACATCTTTGAGTCCCTGTTTAGCAGGAATTTTGAACCAGTGTTTCTTGGTTGGGCACAGGTGGTTTTTTTTTTTCCCCAGTTGTTCTGGAGCTGTAAATGTGTAAAGGCTGAAAGTCACTCTTGGCTCCACCAACTCTGGTTAATTCTGGGCAGTTTTTTTCAATTCCCCTTTCAGAAGGGAACAGGACTAAGGTGTGGTGTGGATGTCATGGAATCCTGGAATGGTTTGGGCTGGAAAGGACTTTAAAGGTGATCGAGTTCCAACCCCCTGCCATGGGCAGGGACACCTTCCACTATTCCAGGTGGCTCCAATTCCCATCCAACCTGGCCTTGGACACTTCCAGGGATCCAGGGGCAGCCACAGCTTCTCTGCCCAACCTGTGCCAGGGCCTGCCCACCCTCACAGCCAGCAATTCCTTCCCAATATCCCATCCAGCCCTGACTTCTAAAACCATTCCCTGTGTGCTGTCCCTCCATGCCTTGTCCCCAGTCCCTCTCCAGCTCTCCTGGAGCCCCTTCAGGCCCTGCCAGGGGCTCTCAGGTCTCCCTGGAGCCTTCTCTTCTCCAGGGGAACCCCCCCAGCTCTCCCAGCCTGGCTGGGCCAGGTCAGTGCTCCTTTCATGGCCTTCAGGAGTTGCTTCACTTGGACAGTCAATCAGTGACCCGAATTATCTGGAGGACTTTGTGTGTGCTGCCTTTCCAAGGACACTGATTGCACTGACATGGAGTTCCCTAAAACACTGGGATGTGATTCTTACCCCAAGTGCAGTGGAAGTCAACAGGGAAAAGTATTTTTCTTCTTGCCTGAGCAGGGGCTGCATTCGTGTCAGGAGGTACCTCCCCAAAACACTCTGCAATTCCAGCAACTCCCAGTTTCATTTTCTCCAACCAAAAGCCTAATTATAAACCCACTTCTGCACTCATTTGAGCCAGGACCCCTTTTTTTAATTAAGAAATCTGTGCAATGAGAGGAAGAACTGCTCCTTTAGGGAGAGGAGGAAGGAAAACTCTCCGTGTGTAGTAAATGTTGTGTTTGGTTCTCTCTTCAGTGCTCTGTTGTCGCAAATCTATTCTGCTGTTGTAGAGGCTGTGCTTGCTGGCATTGAGTGCTATGCTAAAACTTCCACTGAATCCAAGGTAAATGAAGCCCCCCCTTGTCTCTCTCTCACTGTTCATTGGGATTGCTCACGGTGTGCCATGACGTGCAAGCCCAAATTAACCAAACAATTCCACCCAAATTCGTGTCGTGGTTCGTCCTCATCACGCAAAGTTGGGCCCCGTGGCCTCCAAATTCTGAATTCTGCTTAAAAACCCCCCACGTTTCACAGTGCTCCTGTTATCCATCTACAGTGGTTTTTTCCATCTTTCATAGATTTTCCTGACCCTCTCACAGTGAGGAAAATAAAAAGCTGTGAAAGAGCCAATTTTAGCCTGGTGCATCAGTGTGTTCCTGTTCGGTGCCTCGTTTACCTCTCGGGCGCTCCTGGGATTTGGGAAAGGATGGGGGTGGGAAAAGGTGTTTTCATCCTCCATTCCCTTTGTTTTCAGGCCAAGGAGGTGGCAGAGCAGGTGTTCCTGGCTGTGCTGGACACCCTCGGATTGACCCAGCTCAAATCTGTTCTACGGTGGGTGTTCCGTGCGGGTATCGATGGATCTCAGCGGGGAAAAATATCAAATGTATCAAAATTTCAAATGTATTGGGGATAAATATATCAAATGTTGATTTAAAACTGGCTGCCTAACACTTCATGGTACACTCAGACTTTTAAAATAATTCTAATTATCCCATTTTCCTGCTTTTTTTTTTTTTTTAACACTTCAGTCATTTTGCTTCAAACTGTCAATTTTTCACGTGTAGGAGAATTACAAACCACGTGTTTCACCTGTGCAAATTTCTCTTCCTGCAGCTCCAAAATTGCTTTCCAAATTCAGGCTGTGAACAACCATGGAAGGTTTGTACCACTGCCTTACACTTCTTGTTATTAATTAGTCCTTTTAATGCCACGATAAACTTATTTCTCTTCTCTTAGAACTGAGAAAACGTTGCATTTGATGATGTCACACAAAGATGTGCCAAGTGCTTTTGTGGATGAGACAGCTGAATGAGTTCCTCTCTGTAACTCTGTGGAATCCTAAAAAACATTTAAAAAAAATTAATAAGCAAGTGGGCAGAGCAGTTTTATTAACTTGTTAATGAGTAGAAGCAGCGTGAGCTCTTTAAGAGTTTCCTCTTAAAATTTGCTTTTAACTTAGTTGATATCACTGGCTCGTGCTTCTCAACCCCCACTCTGTCTGATTGAAGTGGCCTCCACAAATAAGAGTTTATTTTAAAATAAAATAGCTTTTTTTTTTTTCCCTTTTGGCTGCTTTGGAGTGCCTGAAAATGTTCTAACTTGTAAATATTTAAATGTTGTTCTAGAATTACCCCATTAGATAACGAGGACAGCCTGAGTTTGATCAAAACGGTGAGTAAGCTCTTCATTATTTATTATTATTATTGGGTTTATTTTATGATTTTATTGGAAAATAGAGCTCAAGTGGCAGTTTTTCTGGGGCCTGCTGAGATCTTTATCTCTGTGAACATCACTGTAAGAGGAGACAAAGAGAGATCTCAGGTGCTACTACTGAGTCAGACCATGAAAATTGGAATAAAACATTAACGTTAATTAAGGTTTATGACCTCAGACTTCCCACCACGATGTAGAGGTGGTTGTTTAGGGTGTTTTAAACACACAGATTTTGCTGTTTCACTTGAAATAGTTGAAGTTCTGCTTTCCCTTCCCTTCCCTCCAACTCTGGGATCGCTGCAGGCGTCCATGATGGTGTTTGACATTCCGGACCTGCTCACGGGAAGAGGCTGTTTGGGATCTGTTGTGTTTTCAGAGTCCTTTCTGACATCACAGATACAAGTCAAAGAAAAAGGTGATTATTTGGAATTCTGATTGTCATTCTGTCTGGCTTTGCTGTGCTGGAAGAGCACAAGGAATTCCTGTGGATGTTGTTGGTGGTGTTGCCACGGTGGTTTTGGAGCATTTTTGGTGGGAGAGCAAAGGAAGAAGCCATTTAAACACCAGAAGAAATCAAAGTTTCTGTGGGATTGCCCAGCAGCTCTGTGTGTGCCACAGCACCAGAAAACTGGGAGCTGGGCTGTTGTGGCATCACTTGTAAATCCTTAAAGTAATGGGAACATTTTCATCTTTCCTAAAGAAATTTCAGCACTTAAAAGCAACTCATTGGGCACTCTGAACTACACGGGTGGAATTATGGCCTGGTGGGCGTGGTGGTGTCAGGTCTGAGGTTGGATCTGATGACCTTTGGAGGTCTTTTCCATGACTGTCCTGCTTTGCTTCCCGTGGTTTCCCTGCAGATGGCAGCATCAACCCAGAAAGCAGCCACGTTATCCTGACGGCGGCAATCCCGAGATTCACGGCCTGGCTGGTGAGTCCACGCCCCCTCCCCTGGCTTTGTTCACCAGGGAAACACAAAACTTGGGCACTGCAGCAGGGTGTTAATACACGGATCTCTTCTGGTTTTTGGATTTGGACGTGGAGGGAAACGCTCATGGGTGGAACCAGGTTATGGATCCGATCTTGACACAGCTTTGAAATTATTTTTAGGTGGTAGAAGCACACAGGGAAACTTCTGGAAAATTCTGATTATTGTGAGGCACTTTAGGTCACCCCAGCATCAGCCCTCTAATGTGCTCCCCTGTGTTGGAGGTAGAATTCCAATGAATTTAATAAAGCTGGACAACATTCTGCCTGTGGCAACCCCTAATTTACCAGTAGTATAAAATAAGCCTGGATGGGACCCACTGTTTTCTGTCCATACAATACTATTTTAGTCTATAAAAGCACTTAATGGGGAGAGTGTTATGCATTTAATTTAATGCAAGGAACTATTTTGGTCCCATAATTAACACAATATTAAAAGCACAAAACTGCCTTTTTGCAGCACTCTGGTAACCTGAGGTTCTTGTTTGCCTCAAAACATCCTTAGTGCTTTTCAGACTGGCTTCATTTAACTGGTTTTATTTGACATTAGCCTTGCTTTGTTTGTGATATAAAATCACACTGCAAGTGGAAACTCTTTTCTGGCTCCAGGTTGAGGACAGTGATGTGAAACTCTCTGAAAAGGCACAGCAGGCGTTGAAGGTAAAATTAAACATTTTCTGTTCAACCAAACAAGTTACACTTTGTGTTATTTCTCTCCTCCAAGACTTGCCTGTTCTTTGAAACTTTGACCTATAAAGAGTGCATTGTGTGTAAAAGTTTGAGGCTTTCTTTCTTTCTTTCTTTCAAAGAATGACAAACTCCAAGAGCAAAAAGAGCTCCAAGAAAGCCACAAATTCGTGGAAGTCTCGCTCAGCTTTTACTCCTGGAGCTCATGCGTTTCCAAACACCCCCCCAACTCAGTGCCACTCTACACACAACTTTCTTTTAGCTTAATTAGCTTGCTAAATATCTAAAGGAAAGCACTCTGGAGGAAAAAAAAAAGGCTTTTAGAGTGTGGGAACACCTCAAATCACACGAGTTCCACATCTGTGGTTGAATTCGTGGCTCCCGGGAAGGTTCATTACGAGTGGATTTGTTTTCCCGTGCTGGACTTTCAGCTCAGTGGATTGACAGACTGCAATTTTATCAAGTTCTGAGGGCTGCTGTTTAAAACCAAAATCTTCTCTCCTGGAGCAAAAAAAAAAAAAAAAAAAACAAAAAAAAAAAAAAAAAAAAAAAAAAAAAAAAAAAAAAACATGAGAAAATGTCCTAGTCCTTGATTGTTCCTGTTGGTTTGTTCCTGTTTAGGAAGATAAATCTTTCCTGGGCACTTTACTCGCCGGAGGGGATGGAGTGTACCTTTGTTCCAGCAATCCCCAGGCCATGCCTGCAGAAGGTGAGATGTGCTTGGGATTTTTTTTTTTTCCCCTTCTTCTTGGTTTGGTGGCTTTTATTTTGTTTCTTAACAAAAGAAAAAGAGATTAACAAAAGAGAGAGAAATTTCCTGGGGTTCACACTTCTGGTGAGCCAAAATGCACCATCATCCTGAGCTTTCTTTCTGTTGCCTTTGCATCTCTCTGCTGGTGAATTCCATCTGTTTATCCCCAGCCTTTCCTTGAAACTCCTAATCCTGGAAGGAGGATTCCTCTAGGCTTGCTTTGGAGTTTCTGTTGTTAATAGATGATGTCCCAGATATTTCCTGCCTTTTCTGGATCTCTATGGACACGGGGTTGGAAAGATTGGGCATTGCAGCCCTCCTTCCAGCTCTGAGAGTGAAGGCAAATATGGATCTTTCCACTGCCTGTGATGTAGGAGGGGATGTTCCCAACTCATTTACAGCCTTGTATTTGCTCCTACCAAAAGCTGATGTGTTTTTCCCACTCCTTCCATTTTTATTTCCACTCAGGAATTCGGTGTTTCCCAGCACAGGTTCTCACTGTGCCACAGGAAAGATGCTTGATCCTGGTTCTTTTCGGTTTTAATCCAATTACTGCTTCCTGACACAAAATTACCCACAGGAATCTTGGATTATTCCTCCTCTTTGGGCACCTTTCCCTTCAAGAACTTGTGAATATCCCAGTAACTCACCTAAAGACAATTTGGATTGCTGGGAGGGTTTTCCCTCCCTTCCCTCACCAGTGCCTTGACCCAACAGGTATTTTTAAGGCCTGATATTTGATATCCTGCTGTGCAGAGGATGTGTAATTGTGTCAGTGCAGGTGCACAGCAGGTAATGAATATCTGACACGAATTTCTCGGGGTGAGCTGATGATCCTCAGAGCAGAATCTGCAGCTTTGTGGCTCTGCCAGGTGGTGTCCAGGATAAATAAGGAGGTACAAGGCACTTAAAAAGCAGCTGTCACAGAGAGGAACCTGCTCTTGCTCTAACTGACTGGATTTTAAAGCAAACATCTTAATTCAGACCATGATATTCAGCTGTTTTGCAGTGGGCACGTGGTGTTCCCTCAGGAAATAACCAGAGAATGGTGGATTTTTTGGGGCTCTGTTAAAACCTGTGGAGCAATTTACTTATTCTCTCTTTTTCTTTAAAGAAAATACTCAGCTTTTCCCTTTTGCTGACTCACAGACTTCTCTGTGTGTGGGATGTGATGCTGCTTTTAAATGCAGGGGTCCAGCTGGCAGCCCCTGCTCACACATTTGTTTGTGGCTTTCTGCAGCCTGTCAGGAATCAGCTGTTTGCTGATCCCACTTTTCTAACCCTTGGATGGAATTCTCTTTTATCCATTATCCCACCCAGCCTTGCTGCTTCTCATTTCCAGCTGCTCTCCTTCCTGCAGGTTTGTTCAGATCCCTAATTTAAATGGTGAAGGGGAATATTTAAATATTACTTAAATTTTAAAATTAATTCTTCAGTTTAATTTAAATCCCACGTTAATTTTTCATTTAGAACTTGATTTTTCAGTTAATTTTTTCCCCTTTGAATCAAACTTGAAAGGTGTTTGATTTTGCCACCAGCGTTTAAACTTTGAGTTATTTGGGATGTAAGCTTTTCTTAAATTCTTATATTGTGTTATTATATTCCTGGAAGTTTGAAATTCAACAGGATGGAATTTTTTTTCAGCTTGTAAAGAAAAAAAAATCACCTCAGAATATTTCTGATAAGGAGGCTACAGGGGGTAAAATGAAGCCAAATACAATCATAGTGATACATAAACCCCCAAATCCTGCAGGAACGTGGATTTTTTTTTTTGTTTCCCCTGAGAAAGGAATGACCTTCATCACAAGGTGCTGAAATGTTGATTTATAATTAATACAAATCTTTTCCCTCTCACACTGTAGGTAAACTGCACTTCTTTTCTGATGGCATCCTCTTTTCCCATCCCCACCACGGCAGCATTTCCATTTCCAAGAACCACATGAGTTCCATCTCCCTCTATGATGGGGTGAGTGGTTGGTCTGCTTTTACTGCCATCAACTTTTGATCCCTTTTTATCAACAATTCTCTAGAGCCCTGCTACAAAAATCTTAATTTCTTATTTCAGCTCTACTTGTGTGTGCCTGTACAGCTGTAATAACTGATGCAGATCTCCACGCTTGTGGTGCTGATTAACTTAAATTAGCGTTAGTGAGTAAAGAGGAGGGGATTTGGGGTTAATCTGAGGGAGCAGTTTGGTGTTAACAGTGGGAAAATTGCTTTTGATGAAAGGAAAAGCTGCAGAGCGTGACATTTCTACAACATCCAGCGGCGGGAGGGGATGGACAGAGGAAAGGTCAAGGTGTTCTGCTGTCATATTGGTGCTTGGCAGGGTGAAAAGCTGCCTTTAATTCACATTATCTCTGAATATCACTTGTTCTGGCTCAGTGGGAGCCCAGAGGTTCTCAGAGGCAGCCACTCTGGGTTTCACCATCCCTTCTTCAGAGTGCAGAGGAGGTTCTTTGGGTTGGTTCCCATTTTCCTAAAGTGGGGAAACCCCCCAATTTCCTTTAGTTTCTCTTTTGTTCAGTGTGATTTCCCCCTGAACCCGGGCAGGCAGCGAAACACCCGCACAGTGTGTGATGGAAACGCTGCCATCTCACCTCAGCTGCCTTTCCCTGGGCATCACAGCCTGCCCCTTGCAGATTAAGGAGCTGTTTTAACCCTGACCTTCCTCCTGTTGTTTGGGTCAAGCCACTCAACTTTCATCGCCCTTTTGCTGTTTCTGGGACCTGGCTGAACTGGGGCTGGGTTGCTGTGTGAGAATCATTGACAAAGGGAATATTCTTGTCCCACTGACTTGGCAGAAGGCAGGGCTGGAGGCTTTAAATGCTCAGAATTGACAGGAGAAGCAGGGTGATTGTTACAGCAGCAGCATCAATCAAAAAAGAAAGGAGAATTTAATGCTGGGGTTCAAATAGAAGATCCAAAGGATTGAAGTGGTGCAACTTGAAAATATCTGCAGTTTTTTCTCCAGCACAGAGCTGCTCCTGAGCTCCTGAAATCCTTCAGGAATCCTCATGGGCATGGACACAGGGTAGATTTTGGCCGTTCATCAACAAATATCACCAAGTATTATTTAGATTTCACAGCATCTTGGTAAAACTTGGCACCAGATCCTTTTAATGTCACGTCCCTGGGGGTCATTGCTGCTGCTTTTCAGCTTTTTTCCATTCTGTGGAACCCCAAATGTTTGCCAGGAGGAGGAGGAGCACATTTGTTGGACCCTTCCCAGATGTATGAGTTGGCCTTTCAGCCACTTCCCAGGAAATCTCTGGGCCATCCTGCAGAATCCAGGATCCACGGGTTCTTAATCCCCAAAGCCATTTTCTCTTACAAGAATTTGTTCCCTCATAGGAGAACATTTTTTTTATATGTTCCTCACTCACCTCAATGACTTGGAGAGGATTATTTTTCTAATTAATCCCACAGTCAGCAGAGCAGAAAGATTCTGTTTGCAAATGTCTTATGTAACAGCTCCCCAGCCTGAGCTTTTGCTCCTCAACAATTCCTACATGGAGTTCCTTGCCCAGTTCTCCTCTGGAAGGGGAGGTGGATGCCACTCACTTTCTGCTTTGAACCCTAAGGCATGGAACCCCTGTTTCCCAGGGATGTTTCATGCTGGCAGATTATCCTGATTTTCTAAAATGCTTTGGTGTGAAAAGAATTGCAGGTCAAAGCTTGGGCCTGTCTTGAAATCCACAATCACAGGATCGTGGGAATGGTTTGGGTGGGAAGGGACCTAAAAACTCATCCAATTCCAACCCCTTGCCATGGGCAGGGACACCTTCCACTAGCCCAGGTTGCTCCAAGCCTTGTCCAACCTGGCCTTGGACACTTCCAGGGATCCATGGGGAATCAAATCTGGGAGAAACAAAAGGAACTCAAAAAACAACCCCAAAAAAACCCCAAGGGTCAGTGTTTTGTAGAACAAAAATCGTTCAACCCGAGTTGGGTGCTGCTGAGGGAGACACAACTTGGGGCTTCAGGGTCCTGTTGGTGAAGACAATTCTGATAAAAAAAAAGGCAAGAAATTTGGTAGAACTTGTGCTCAGTAAAGAATCTGAGAGAAAAAGGGGCACTTCCAGCATGCAGATGAGCTGTACTTTGAGTTACAGGCCTGAGAGTTGTGTCTCGTTCCAGAACGGCTCCTGTCAGGCCAGAAACAGGAGCGTGGTACCAAAAAAGTTTGCAGTGGCACCAAATTTCCAGTCTTTTTAGTTATTTTTAAGCATTGAAATAATTTTAGGTGGCATTTCATTCACTGTCCATGTGTCAGAGCTGTTGGGTGTGGATGAAGAACAGTTTGTTGAGAAGCATTAACGGGGAAAGACCTATTTTTTTTTTTTTGGGGGGGGGGAAGAGTAGCTATTAAAATGCAGGCTTTTCTTTTCAATCCAAGACAAAACTTAGATGTTTAAAAGCATTTGAAATCCTTGATTTTTAAGCTTCTGATATCTCCAGTAGTGCAGAGTAGGAACTGAGGGGAGCTGCAATTGCTTTCAGTTGACCCTTGTGCTCCACCCCTGGGCCATGGAAATTTGGGAATGCCCAGCTCTTTATGCCTGGGGGTGACTGTGACAGTTTTTTTTATCTCATCTCCTCTATTTAATGCCTTTTTTTCACTCTCAAGAACTGTCAGGGATAACCTGTCCTGTTTGTCCCCTTTCCAGGATTCGAACAGTGTCGTTGCCGCTCTCTTCGTGGACTTCAAAAGTTCCCTGCTCCCTCACCTCCCAGTGGAATTCCATACCCACAGCAACTTCCTGATGATTGCACTTTTCCCCAAAAGAAAGATTTATAAAGCTTTTTACTCACAGGTAAAGGCAAGAAAAAGGTTGGTTTAGGGGGGTGGGGGGGGAAAAACCCACATAATTTAGGATGAGACACAAGGGTGAGAGTTTGGTGCCTGTATTGACTAAATCTGGAGAGAAGAGGTTTGTCCCTCACATAAACTGAGCCACTAAATCTCTTTGCCTGATGAGTAAACACAGGAAGAGTTAAAATTCAAGGCTTTTCTATCATCAGTCTTCACAAACAAAACCTTTCCATCACAGAATCAACATAAATTCTTCTGCTTTGACATCTGCAGAGTCTCTCCTCCAGCAGGGAATCTCTGCTTCCCAAGGAGTGGCTTATCAAGCTCCCAGCCCTTCCCAGGGGCTGTCGCTGCTCCTGCTCTCAGGAACCTGCCCGTGGGAGAAGCTGCAGTTTGAGTGCGAATTTTAGGGGTTGGTGATGATGTGGGTGCTCCCCAGAGCTCCTTCCCTGGGGGGGGCTGCGTTTCCCTGGGTGTAAATTGGCTGCAGTGGCAGAGGTTCCATTGTGTGGGTTCCTCTGTGGTCAGACCCGTTGGGAGATTCCCCTCCTTTTATCTCAAGTGTTTAAATTCCTCCCCCTGTTCCCCTCGTGTGAATGGTTGGGAATCTGTTTGTTTGGTTTGGGATTTTCAGCCTATTTTACCAGTTCTGCTTTTATATCTGTTTTATTTTCCTCTCCTCTCCCAGCAGACACCCTTGAGATACCCAGAAATTTCAGACCTATTCTTTCTGCCTTGTTTGGCCCAATAAAATGAAACCAAATCCTTTTTGATCTATATAAAAAGTTCTCTCCTGAATGTTGCAGAGGGGATTTGTTTCATACACAGAGGCATTAATAATTCTCTGCCCTGAAAATGTTCTGAATTCCCCCCTTGGTTTGCCTTCACTTTTCATTTCTGCCTTGGATTCAGAGATTCACAGACCTTCAGGTCCTTCCTCTCTTGCCCACTGATATTCCAGCTGATTTTAGAAACATTTCTTGCTTTTGTACTTATTCCAAGCCCCTGGAAATAGGGAGTGGCACTTCCCTGCTCCTGCAGACCTGGCTTTATTAAAAACTGAGGTTGTGGCAGGATTTTTGAGCTCACACAGAGCTGAAATCTGGTTGGCAGATCCAGTGAAAATGCAACAAAACCTTTCCCATCCTCCCTCTGATGGGTAAGGGAGGAAGATTTGTCCAGGCTTTGGGATGTGTTGTTGCTTTCCCTTGTTTTTCTCCACCTCCTCCAAAGCCACACCAGCTTTTTTTTTTTTTTTTAAACTTCCATCGAGTTCCACAAAAAGGTTTATTTGCATCGAGTTCTTTGCCTGACCCAGCCCTTTTCCTCCTACAGAAAACCATTTTCCCTTCTTTCCATCCCTTCCAGCCATTTCTTTTAGTCTCTCCTCCATCTTTTGAAGTGACTGTTTGGTTTTTTTTTTGGTTGCACAGGCAATATTGCCTTTGTTAAGATCAGAAACATCTTTTTTTTTTTTTTATTTCTGATGGGGTTTTTTTCTCTCCCAGCCTGGTGTTTGGGATGCTGATTTGTTAATGGAAAGCAGTTGTCTCCCCTCCTGAGTTGTTTTGTCTTGCACAAAGTCATTGTGAGGAACGACAATGGCTGTTGCCTTTCCTTAGGAAGAGAAGGGAAATACCCAAACCCTGGCTGGGTGATTCATCTGAATCTGATTTCTAGGTTCACACTGCCAGGCAGATTAATGTGCCTTGGCTGGAGCAACGGGCTGGGAGCCAGAACATCATTCCCTGGAGGAATGAAGGGCTCCCTTTGCTTCTGGGAAGTTTCTCTTAAAATTTCTAGAAGGGCTTGCTGCAGTCTCACCTCATGAAAATGATAATGGTACTCAAAAGAGACTTGAATGAATTCACTTCCTGCTGTTCAGCACTCGGGTTGTAAACACCTCCAGTTTTATTTCAGTAAATTGCTTCTTAGAGCAGCTCCAGTCCAATCAAAGAGAAGGTCACAAAATCCCATCTGTGGAGACTTTGGAATTCATGGAATGGTTTGGGTTGGGAGGGACCTTAAAGATCATCCCATTCCACCCCCTGCCATGGGCAGGGACACCTCCCACCAGCCCAGGTGAAAATGGGACCAAAAGCAACCCCTGACCAAATGGAAAGCACCTTTTGGGAAAATGAGGATGCTCATGCACAGCTCTGCTTTCTTCCAGGTTTTCTCCTCGTGGCAAAACCAGACGAGCTCAGGATTATCTTTAAGGGTTGTCCAGGAAGAATTCCTGTCTGTGGAACAAAAGAGAATGTAAGTTCATGGCAGAGCAGTGCAATTCCACAGTCAGGAAAATGCTCATTACTCATGGATTTTGATAACAATTAAAAGAGATTTGTTGCCTTCTTAGTGCAACACTCCCTTTATATTTTTTTGTACCACTTAATAAGTAGCCATGTGGTTTAAAGGACTTAAATTTTTGTGTCTCTCCTTCAACTAATCCATTAATTTGCTTCTTTCAGGCATTCCAGTGTTCAGAAGCTCTTTAATGCCTTGTCCTTCCCTTCTGGGGAAAGATGCAGGGAGCTGAAATTATCTGCTGCCCTTCCAGAACTGGAGAGGTGAGGAGCCATTTTTGTCAGAAATGACACCAAATTATTTTGCTACCTGCAGTCACCCAAAAACTGCTTATTAAATAATTCTGATGAGTTATTTCCTCTCTAGTTTGACCTTTGGATAATCCTATTTTAACGATTTCCCAGCTGTTTCTGTGAATGGAACCTTTTTGCTCGTGGTTGTGAGAGAATAACCCTTTCATTCTGGCCAGGTTTGTGAGGCATTTCAGCATCAGCAGCGTCAGCAACAAGCCAGTGATGAGGGCACATCTGCCTGTGTTGTTGCACCAGTCAGAAGCCATCCCTGAGAGCAAAGCAGAGAGTGAGAAGGTGAGGGCAGTAATAATAATTTAATAAAAACACAACAACAATTCCCCCAGTGTGGAATATTTAACAGATATTCTCATTAGTGCTGTTGTGGTGTCATAAAAGCACTGCTGGGTGTCCAGCCTTGCTCTGCCTCCTCCTCCTCCTCCAGCACCCCCAGCTCCCACTCAACTGCTTTCTTAGAATAGGAATAATTTTCCTGGATACATGGCTAATTTTTTTTTTCCCACTTAAACAGTCTTTTGGAAGTGCAGGCTGGTGAAACAGAGGCAGAAAATGAGGTGTAAATCTTCAAGTTTCTCCCTCCTGTCCAGAGAGACTTTGGCCCTAAAGCAGCAGCTTGTTTTATGAATTGCTGAATAATTTCACTGAATTGTTCTCTGGAACAGAAAAGTCCTTTAAATAGCATGGGGGGAGCACATGATATTTAACATTTGCTGATATTATCTGTAGAACACTCCTTTCTCTATAGGGGCAATTAACAATTGGCCAACTTAAGGCCTGCTTTAAATAGCACTTGCAGAGAAAATATTTCCTGGTAACTTCCCAGCATTTGAAACCTGCTGAGAGCAACAAAGTCAAAGCAGCATGAATGCAATTCTCTTGGAATATTGCACTTATTTCCTGGGATCTGCTTCAGAGGCCGTGCTGACACTTAGTTCATAAACCCTTGGGAATGTTTTGAAATCTGATTTTAAGGTTGGTTTAACTGTGTGTGTGTAAAAAACAAAGGAAAGTGTGTTGGAGTGTGCCCTTTTCATCACAGAAAACAACCTATTTGGTGTCTTTTCCAGCGTTTCTGCCACTTCATTTTGTGTTTAGACTTAAAATATTTTATCAACATAAAAGCCTTGGGGGTGTCTGATTGTTGTAGGTCATTTCTAGTGTTGGAATTGTCCCCTCCTTCCCTGTTTTCCAGGTGATCATCACCATCATCACTGGGCTCCCAGGATGCCGGTCCAGTGATCTCTGTGCTTTCCTTGTCACCTTTACCAAGGAGTATGGAAGGTTTGTACAGTCCTGGTTATATCAATCACCATAAAAAACAACTTGACATGCTTAAATTATCAAGGTTCAGTAGTTATTTGTCAACCTCATTTCTAATTTGTAAAAGAGAAGTGTTTATAAGAATAAATCCAATTAAATATCTTTGAGGTCCTGTGGGGTCTGTTATTTCAGTTTTATGACTTCAGGTATCTCATTTACCTGTGTTTCCAGGTAGATTTGCCCTTAAATTTTAGATATTTAGCCAGAAAAAAAATAGCCCAGGAGATTTCCTTGTTGCCATTTCAATTTAAGACAAGCACAGGAATCACTGCACTGAGGTTACAACAGTCAGGAATCATCTTAGGAGGGCCAAAGGAATCTTGCCTTAAGCAAGGCTAAAGGGTGTCACAACTTGAAGGAAATGAAGGAAGAGCTCCCTTTTTTTTTTTTTTGGGAAAAGACTCTTCCTGACAATCCTCGTTTTTAACCTGACCTGATTTCTCTTCTGCAGGAGCAGGAGGTGCATTCAGGGCACTGTTGTGTGGCACTAAGATAAATCTGCAGGAGGAGTTGTTTTTTTTTTTTTCATTCTGTGTGTTGATAGAGCTTTTGAAAAAGCCAAAGAGGATTGTTATCCTCTTCAATCCTGCAGCCAGAGCCACCTCAGTGTTTAATCTTAGTCGTGCTCTGCATTTTTCTCACTTTTAACTCCGTGTCTCGATATCATCAAGTTTGTTCAGAAGGGTTTTGTGGTTCTTTGTAGGGCAGACATGGAAGGTGACTTTTTGAAGGTTGTGTGATGATACATTTCATCATGTTTCCCTGCAAAATGTCAGTGCTGTTTTCCCTTTTTGCAGTGAAATATTTTATGTTTTCACTCCCAGAGCCTTTGGAATTGGATCTGTGTCATTTTTTGTTTACTGCCTCGCTGACAGTGAGCAGTTATCTGCTGGGATGTACAGCTTGGAAACAAAGCTGTTCAACATTGCTTTATTAAAAAAACCCAACCAACCAAAATTAAAAACCACAAACCTTTTGGCACTGATGTAAAGAATGTGCCTGTGCTGGAAAGGACAGAAAGCCAAAGAAATCCCCCTTTCCCACGTGGTCAAGTGGAATGAGCTGATGATGGGATGGTGAGAGATGTGGAATCCTGAGGCTGCCAGATTTATTTTAGCTCTGCTGGTTCAAAATCAAAAGAGGACAGAAATGTTATGTCACAGAGCCTGAACCCCTTTCCTTGTTTCCTCTTGTTCAGGTGGATTGTTTACAGGCAAACCATGGACAGTCCCGAGTGTTTCAGTGCCAGCCATTTCCAGAGGTTCCTGTCCGGGGTCCTGGAGGCTCAGCAGAACCTGGGGGGCCATCAGTCCGTGTTCTCCAAAAACAAGAGGCTCCTGGTGGTCCTGCAGGGGTAAGTGTTTGAAACCCTGGGAACTTTTCTATTCCCTTCCCATTTCCCAGGCACTCTGGGAATGCTGGTCGATGTGTGAACTCAGCTTTTCTGCACCTCTTGATTTTATGGCTTGGTGCTCCTTTGGAAGGAGATTCCTTCAGTCACATGGAAGCCATGGGAACTCACAGCCCAGAATTCCTCTGTGCTCTGGGCTGATCCCAGTTTTCTTGTGGAATAAAGGGGAAGACTCTGACATTTCCATCTCCAGGGTAGCATTGGAGAACCAGGATCACCTGCACTAAGTTTTTCCCCTCTGAGTCATTACAGGGTGATCCAAACTTACCCAGCAGGAGGGATGCACCACCCTGACCTTATGGAATGGTTTTGCTTCCCAGGATTCAAAGTGTTCATCTGTTCCACTACACAGAGCTCAGCATTTTCTTTGTTATAAACCATTCTAATAGTGCTAAAAATCATCATTTTTTTCCCATATTAGAGCCAGATTTACTTTTTTCCCCCCTCAAAGTTAGCAGGAGTGGTGTAAAGTCCATACAGGTATTCTGTAGCAGCAGTGGCTTCAGGAACAGCTCACTGGAGGTTTTCTATCCTTCCTGGATAGCTGGATATTGGCACAGGCAGCTGGAATTCTCTGAACAATCCATTAACTTGAGAACTGCCAGCACAGTTTTGAGAGGAGGTTGTGGCTGGCTGAGGAATAAACCCCTGGAATTACAACTCAGGTTCACTGCAACTTTGTGCTCACACAGAAAAAAGACCCAGCAGTGTCTGGAGTAGTGAATAAGAAATAAATTCTTTGATTATATTAATAATAATAAACACGTGAATTACAGAAGCATATTTAAATAGGGATGCTGATAAGTGAGAGGGTGTTGCTTTTTTATTTATTTATTTTTTAATTTGAATTGTGTTTAACATGCTTGGCATTAAGTATAACTTATTTTTGTTACATTATGCTTTTTGTGCTTTCCTGAAAGCTGGGCTTTCCAGTGCCAGGTTTATCCTGCTTTTCTCTCTGTATTGTCAATAATTATTTTCAGTTTAACTCTCCATCAGCTTGATCTGTGTGGATTGCCTTAATTTGGCTTTGCCAAGTTTTGAGCTGCTTTCTCACTATTCAGTGGACTTTTTTGGGGGGATCCAACCTTCTTGAATGGTGGAATGTGCCCTTCTGTTTCCCTAAAACCAGATTTCCTGTTGTTTCCTTGCAGATACTCCGATGTTATTGATGTTGTGCAAGCTCTGCAGACTCACCCTGACCCCGATGTGAAATCTTCCTTCCTCATTGGAGCAGTGAACACCTGTGTGGAGC
This sequence comes from Pyrocephalus nanus, assembly GCA_038380795.1. NCBI lineage: Eukaryota > Metazoa > Chordata > Aves > Passeriformes > Tyrannidae > Pyrocephalus > Pyrocephalus nanus. The sequence continues at coordinate 72,928,598 of CM076264.1, forward strand.
CCCTGAGCTGCTACATGGAGCACAGGTGTGTTTCAAAATAGATATATTTTAAGTTTATGAGGCCATTTTTTATAATAATCAGTGATGTATGATGGTTTAAATGCCAGTGAAGTGTCTTAAATCTCATAAAACTTGGAAGTGCTCTTCGATTTATCAGGATGGCACTTGGTGTATAATTATATATTGTATTAATAAATTAAGTTTAGCTTCTGGAAGAACAAACTAAATCTGCTCAAACAGATTTATCCTTCTAAATCATGGGATTTCTTAAAACTTTTTTGGAAGTTGGACTGAAAATCGAGACGTTCGTCTCGGTTCGGGCTTTCGGTTCTGCCACCGCTTTGGGGCATTAAAGAAAGACTTTGCAGCCTGTAAATGTGGAACTTGAGGGAAACAATCCCCAGTTCAGTGGAAGGGAATGACAAAGCAGGGAAGCCCAAGCATTGCAAGTGTTCAAACCTGTTGTCCTGGGTTCCTGCAGAGCCAGGGTGGGGAGGAAACGCCGGCCAAGCCAAGTCGGTGACGTTTTCCACCGGTGCGCTCTGGTTGCTGTTTCACAGCAGATGTGTGTGTGTGTGTGTGTGTGTGTGTGTGTGTGTGTGTGTGTGTGTGCTCCACAAACATCACCAAACACGGGGATGATTCCTTAGATTTCTCTATGAGATTGTAACCCTCCGATTTTCTAATTATGCCTTGCAGCTGAGTTGATCAAAGTAAGTGCAAGCAGTTCGAGTTCTCGGGGTCGTTAGCGTGGCTTCTGTTTGTGATCCAGCTCTGTGCACCACAGCTTAGAGCTGAACTGCCCAGGCAGTTTCCAAAAGTGCATTCCTGAGATTTCCTGGCTGTTCTTAACCACTAACCAGTGTGCTGCTTGTGCTTTGCAGTAGTCAGTAAATAGACCTTATCTTGCTGCTGCTGCTTCTTGTCTCCGTGACAAAGGCTGTCAATAAATAACAAAACCCACATTATTATAAACTCTGGGTGGTTTGATGCTGGAGTGCTGGTTAAACTTGTGCTTTCCATAATTATAGAGGCAAGACAAGTTCCATTTCTCTTTGATTTTGACTTCACTAACGTGTCACTGGCCCTGGTCCTGAGTGGCATTTAGAGCAGCAGAGCCTGCAGTGCTTTAACCAGCAGAGTTTATCCCCTCAGGTGCAGGAGCAGGTGAAGGAAGAGGCTCAGCCTGTGCTGGGGGTTCTTTGTGTCTTGCTTTGAAGTTGGTTCTGATCAGAATTTACCAAGTAGTGCCAGTGGCAGCTCTTGCAGTTGGTGATTTCATCACGAGAATGGACAAGAGTGGGTTGGATGTTTGGCTTGAAAACTTTTGCTGTTGAGGAAATCAAACCCCTTTCCTGCCTCACAGCTCGTTCCTGTGGAGATCCAGCTCTTCCATGAGCCTGGGATGGAGCTTTTCCCTTCAAAGTTGTCCCTAAAATTATCTCTGAATAGCAGACCAGGGCAGGGGGGAGAGGAAGTTGAAAGGGGGACAGGTAAAATATTCTCCAAAAAGCTTTGTGTGCGTGATAAAGCTTGTAAATTAGAAAAAATAATTATAAAAATAATTGTCACTTGTCTGACAGTGCACCAGAAATTGGCATCATTATTACAATCTTCCCATGGAGAGTTCCCACCGTGCCTGGGAGGCAAAATTCTTTAGGATGAGCTGAAAATTCCCGTTGTTTTAACAGGAATTATGGTGACCTTGTGGGGACGTTCCAGTTGTGTGGTGAGGGAAGGAAGCATGGAGATGGTTTGGTCAGTGAGGCTGTAGCTGGCAGTGTCCCAACAAATGTGCATGTTTTACTTGAATAACAATATCCATCCTTGGTTTACAAACTTTTTGGTTTTTTTAGGCTTCTTTTTCCCAAGTTCTTGGACCAGTGTTCCCAAGGTAGGTGTCGCTTTATTGTATATTTATGCTATAAATTCATGTAGCCAGAGGATAAACTCTTGGAGAAGAGACAATCCCTGCCTAAACTATCAAACATCACAGGCATCTGCTCCCTCTCACCATAAAACACACATTTTCAGGTTGAAAATATGAAAATATCACTGCTGGACTGGTGAGATAGATCAAGCCAATAACAAAAGTAAGACAGAAGCATAAATGACATTAATTATTAAAAGCAATTTAAAAAAACCCCACCCACAGGTAACTCAGATGTATGCAGAGGTTTCCATATTTTGCTGTATTTTCTTTAAGTTTAGATTTGGCTGTCCATATACATGTGTATATATATATATATGTAAATATATATATACACATCTATATTTAAATGTATATGCACACATATGTGTAAATAAATATATGTATATACATACACACATACATATATGTATATTTATATATATATATTTTTAAGCTGTTGTATTGCAGCTGGAAAGGATGTAGTTGCTGTCATGTTGATTATTATTTTATTTTCATTTGGAGGAAAATGTTGGTGCTGCAAATTGGGGAAAACTCTCCTGATTATAACCATGGGTGAATTTGCAGAGGGAAGGAGAATATTAAGAACATAAAGAATTAGCATAAAGAATTATTTTCCTAAAGCATATGGATTGTTAATCCATCCCTCCTGTTTCCTTTCCTGCACCTATTGAACATGCTGTTCCCCAGGCTGCAAGGAATTTTTTTCTTTAAACCAGTATATAAAGAATTAAACAAAACTGGGTGGTCTCCAAAATGCATCTCTTGGGAACAGGGATGGCAAGTGACAGTGTAAATAGGGACACCTTCCACTAGCAAAGGTTGCTCCAAGCTCTGTCCAGCCTGGCCTTGGACACTTCCAGGATGGGATTAGGAGCTGATTCATCCTTGAGCTTGTTCATATTTCAGCCTATTCATCCTTTCCATCTTAATTACATGATTAATATCCCCAAACTTGGTATCATTTCCAGCCTGCACAGAGCTTAAATTTTGAATCATTACTTGCTGTTCTTCCCCCTTCCAAAGCAACTGGATATTGGAGAGGGCGTGGATGTTCCTGAAATTGGAGCGGAGACTTCTGTGGGAGTTTAAAAAAAAAAAAAGGAGAAATAGAGGGATGGGGATTTGCTTGGGCTGTTTGGAAAATCTGAGTTTGAAAGGGTCAGGGATGGAAGGAGCAGTGATGGGGAGCATCTGGTGCAGTGCAGGTGCCCCAGAATTATTTGGTGTAGGAATTTCTGTGGGAAGAAGCCTCTGCAGGACTTCTGGGAACCTCATGACATCTTTAAGGGGTGATGAGTTGGGGGCAGGAGAAATAAATCCTGGATGGGTTGTCCCTGGATGCTGGGGAGTTTCTGTTCTGCTTGATGGGAAAGGGTCTGAACTGAGCTGCCCACCTTGAGCAAAGGAATAACAGTCATCCTAAAATTAGGGAACCCCTTAGGTTGGAAAAGCCCTCCAGGGTCATCCTTGGGCAGTCCCAAAGTGTTGGCACTGCAGTTACTCTGAGGTAGCTGGGCTGGAACTCAAATCCTGTGGAATTGGGAAGGAGGGATCCTGTAACACCGAAATTAATTGGATTTTTTTTTTTGCTCTGTTTTTTTTGCTCTGTTTTTTTGCTTTTTGATGCCTCGTGGCTTCACCCTCATTGTCTGAACACCGTTTGGGGGGGTCTTTCTTTCAAGGCAAGAAATAACCCCAGACCCTTCTCTTGTTTGTAAAAGTGGCACCTGACAGAGTCCAAAATACTGATTTTTTAGCTGTTCAGCCTCTTTACTGCGTGTTGAATTCACCAAGAGGCTTTGCATGTTTGTGGTTTTTATTAACCAGCTCAAATTGATTCCTGTATGAATTTACTATTTTAATTAATTGAGTCTTTTGATTGAGTCTGAATTGCCTCTGTCAGATGAAAGGTACTTTGTTATTTTTTGGTGTTGTTGCTCTGTTTTCCTCTTTAGTGACTGAAGGGAAGGGAAATAAGAGAAGAACGGCTGATGTATCACTTTAATCGCTGCTTACACGTGAATTGTGCTCTGATTTCCTTCCCCAGGCCTGGTGAGCAATGTGGTTTTCACGAGCCACACCACAGAGCAGAGACATCCCCTCCTGGTGCAGCTGCAGAGCCTGATCCGAGCAGCAAATCCCGCCCTTTCCTTCATCCTGGCAGAGAACGGGATCCTAACGAGGTAACAACGAGCCCTGCCCTAAATTGGTCTGAAAAAACTCCTATTCTCTTCTTTTACTCTGGTGATTTATAGGAAGGAAATGCAGATTTTTTTGTCTTAATTGCTTCCCATCCAGAAGGGATTTTCCCCTTTAGATTTATGGCCATGTAAAATACAGAGGATTAGGAAATGGGTTTTGTTTGCAGAGTGTGATTTATGTTACTGCAACTGCCCCACTAGAGGAAAAATACTCTTAATTTTACTGTCACTAACACATTAGGTTTTATGTAAGTAGGTAGTGGCTGTTTTATTGAACCTATAAAATTAAAAAAACCTTCATCTCTTTACAGGAATGAGGACATTGAATTAATTCTCTCAGAAAGCAGTTTTTCAAGTCCTCAGATGATGAGAGCTCGATATTTAATGTACCCTGGCTGGCAAGTATCTAGACTTGAGAAGTATTAAAACTCTTTTTCTAATTAACTTGCAGATTAAAATGTTTCACTAACTTCATTGATACTTGGTTTTTTTTTTTTTTTCCCCCAAGACTACTCACTTGGAACAGGCAGCAGCTTTGTAAATCATTTTTTGAGGCAGCTGACGAGTTTTCTTAGTGGGTACACGATTGCTGCCCTTTGATGGGGAAAAAGGCTCCTTTCTGGACACCATTTACATCAGTGGCAAGATTGCTGCTGCTGTCCAGAAGAATGGGAAAGAACCCCTGTGGGAATTAGCTGGGAAGGATTGGGATGGGTGAGGTCAAGAATGACTGGAGTAATTTCACCCTGACAGCTTATTCAGCCTCTCTGGAATGAACTTGCTCTGTCAGTGGAGCCATTAACAGAACAATTATTCACAAAAGGCACAGCCTCACTGACAGGCTTGGCACAGGCTGAGGGCTCAAAACCACGTGGCACCAAGATTTCCACTGAGCTCCAGGGAGATTTTTCATGGATCAGGGTTCTTTTTCCACATCTTGTTGCAGTTATCTGGGCTGCACCTTTTTTGGCAGGCGTAACAAAAACCTGTCAGCCCTCGTAACTCCTGGGCTGGAAACAGGATTTATTTCTCATACCTTGCCAGGCCTGGGTTTGTGTGTGTGTGTGTCTTTTTATTCATAAATCTGGTTGTAAATTGGAGGCTCCTGGAGTAAACTGGCACGAGGCTTGGGATGGTGGAGCTGCCTGGGGATTGTGTGGAGCCAGAGGGAGAGAAAGCAGGCAAAGAAAGGATTTCATAGAGGATCTGACTCTGCTTAAAACTTTTGGGCAGCTGTTGATCTGTTTGATGACAGTGGGAAGGAACTGTGTGTGGGTAGCGTGTTAGGAAAAGGAAAAGGCAGCAGGAGGAGCATCAAAACATCCAGGGAGATCTTGCAGCCTTTAACAGGGCTTGGGAGGAAGAGGGAGAGTGACTTTTGCCATGGGCAAGGGAAAAGGGTTTTAAATTAGAAGAGGAGGTTGAGATGGGATATTGGGAAGGAATTGCTGGCTGTGAGGGTGGGCAGGCCCTGGCACAGGTTGGGCAGAGAAGCTGTGGCTGCCCCAGGATCCCTGGAAGTGTCCAAGGCCAGGTTGGATCACTGGGCTAGTGGAAGGTGTCCCTGCCCATGGAAGGGGGGTGGAAATGATCTTTAAGATCCCTTCCAACCCAAACCATTCCTTGCCTCTTCCATGAGAAGGAGCCCCGAGCCCTCTGACCAGCCTGGCGCTGTTGATGCCGCATTTTCACAGATATCTTGGAAAGGAAAGCTCGGTGCTTTTCCCCCTTTTGGGGGGGGGGGGAGGGACCAGGGGTTCCTCTGGTGGGTGAAAGGCACAAGCTGAGGTGTTTTCTGTGTCTCTGTGTTTGTTTCTGTGCCAGGTATGAAGGCAGGTACGGGGCAGGGCCCGTGTTCCCCCCCATGGTGCAGATCTGCGTGTGGTTCAGCCGCCCCCTGGAGAAGACCCGATTCATCAGCAAGTGCAAAGGTGCAGCTGAACTCTGCCCCACTTGACTCAAATCCAGCCTTGAAATCCCGAGCAGTGAAGGGGGAAGGAAGGCACTGACGTAACACGGTTATATTTACTTACTGCCCGAGTCCGCTTTTTAATTGAAAATTCAGCTTTCCTTCCTAAAAGCGCAGTAAATTCTGTTCCTCGGTGTGTGCTCGGGAAGACTTGACACGTGATTTTGTTCAGATAAAAATCTCACTTCGTTTTTGGTTTCCAGGACTGAGACATTTGTGCTTTTGCTAATTTTTTTTTATTTGCCATTTGTTTTTTCTGTTCCATTTTATTTGCTAGTGTTGAAATACAGTTTATAAATGACCATCAGCTCCTGCTTTTTATGCCAAAATAACTCTTTGTAGCTACTGGAAAATAGGCTGAGCTCTGTTTTAGGCAAGTAGAGTAGATATAAAATCATGCCTTTCCTCAGCCAAGCAGTTTAAGGAGGACCATTTTCCTTCCCACACACACTCTGGAAGCACTTCCTTGTGCCAAAGATGTGACATTTCCCAAACCCCAGAGCGAAGAAATGGGAGCACAGAGAAATGTTAACATGGTGGGGGGTGGATTAGGGACATCAGTAGCTCAGGTCTGAGCAGGAGCTGTACCAAGGAGAGGAAAAATAAGTGAGATAATGTATTTTTCTTCTGTTTCAAACAGCCATTAAGTCGTTGCTCAAGCCAAGCCCCTTTTCTGGGAACATTTATCACATCATGGGCAAAGTGAAGTTTTCAGGTAAGAGCAAATGACTGCTGGAGGGTTGTTTGGGGGTCTCACTGGAGGCATTTTAAAACATCTTTCTGTGCTGAATTCTGACTGGTGATGTTAAATTAGATCTCTTCCTTCTGCCTTCTCCTTGTCAGACTCTGATAAAGTGATCGAGGTCTGTCACAACACCTCAGCCAATTCCCTGAGCCTGCTGCCCGTCCCGGAGGGGCCAACCCCTCCTGACTCCAGGAACGATCCCAGAGACTGCAGCCCCCAGCAGGAATACTTCCTTGTGTTCATTGGCTGCTCCCTGAAGGAAGAGGATATCAAAGATTGGCTCAGAGAAACAGCAAAACAGGTCTGTGGGCAGGTTTTCCTTTTTGGTTCAGCCTTTGGCATTTCTTCAACACAAAAGAAATCCGAGTGTCTCCCTGAAACGTTTCCATTTTTAATCCCTTTTGAATTCTGCCAGGGTGTCGCCATTCCAGGCTGCAGATGCATTTCAGAAAGGGCACCACCAGCTTCTGTAAGTGCTGCATTGTTTTAGGACTTGCTCCTTCATGGATTGCTGTGCTCCTGAACGCTGGAGCAGCTTGGATTGTGTCCAGGATAAACACGGGATGATGCAGCTGAGCTGGGATTGCCAAGAGCTCGAGTGCAGCTTGAAATAAATCTCCTTCAAGTACCTGAACGCTGCAGAGCTGAACATTTGTTTGGATTTGCTAAATTAAACCTCCTCTGTTTAACCCACTGAGGAGATGGAGGGTTCTCCTCACTCTGTCACCCTTCGTTAGTCGAGTGTGCAGCTCTGGGAAGATGCCTGGATTTTTTAGCTGACCATCTCATTCCAACCCCACACCTTCCACCAGCCCAGGCTGCTCCAGCCTGGCCTTGGACACTTCCAGGGATGCAGGGGCAGCCACAGCTTCTCTGCCCAACCCGTGCCAGTGCAAATTTTGGAACAATTGTTAATTTAAAATACCCCAAATTACTTCTTTTTGTCTTAGGATTTGCACAGTAGCTCTAAAAATTTGTGTAGGGAGGGGAAATGTTTCCTGCAAACTGTTGGAGCAGTTTTTAAGGAGCCTCAGGTTCTCACCTCAGTCCTGGCAGGGGGTGTCCCTTCAGGGAAATAATGGATTTTTTGTGCTTGCCTCGTGCTCTGCCCATCTCCCAGGGGTAAAGAATTGCTCTCCCACTTAAGAGAACGCTCTTAATTTTACGAAAACTTGGGACTTAAATGCTTCTCTCGAGTGTGAAGTGTTTCCTCTTCGAGCAGCTCAAGACAATGAATGGTCTTTGCAATCTCCCCAGTCCTAATTTAGGGTTTCAGGTGGTTCTTGCTGCATGAGAGAAAGGACTCAGAAAACTCCTCAGGCTCAAAATGAAGCTGTTTTTCTGTCCCTGTGCCAGCTTGCTTCATTTCTTGCACTAAAGCTGCATTTAAATCCCAGTGTTTTAAAATACATGGAGAATTTTTCTTTTTTAAGTGTTTTCCGTAAGATCAGTGAATTTTGAATTTTGCTTTCAGAACCTCAATTTGAGCACCTCAGTATAACTGAATAATTTTAGAAATCAATGTTTGAAATCCTTCTATTTTGGTTGGTTTTGGGGGTGTTTTTTTGTGGATTTTTTTTAAACTAAACTGCTATCCCCTTGTCACTCAGTTCTTATGCAACTCATTCTTCCTCCAGAAACCTCAGAGGAAAGCCCTGAAAACCAGAGGAATGCTGACCCTTCAGGAAATAAAGAACATCCACGTGAGTGCAAGCAATTCCTTACAAGCCCTTTTTTTTGGGGGGGGGGGGCTGATTTCCTAAAAAAATATCCATTGGGATGACAGAGCACCTACCACAACGAGTGTGCTGAGCACTGAATTATTATTATTTTTATTATTAAGACTTGCTGTCTTTGTTGATCCTTGGGACACAACTGTACCCATCCAGGAGGGATTTCAGATTTAAATCTTCGAGCTTCCAGTTCCTCTGGAAAGCAGGAGGAGCTGTAAGGTCCTGGCCATCTGTAAAATGGTCCTTGCCTTTTTCTTTGACCTAATGGAGTTTTTAGGGCCTGTGTTTGCACCATTTCAGGTGTGAACTGTTAATGATTTGTGCTATTTACTCCCTCATGCAGGTGAAGCGTCACTTGGATCCGCTCCCAGCCGGTTATTTTTACAACGGCACCCAGTTTGTGAATTTCTTTGGGGACAAAATGGATTATCACCCCTGTATCCTTTCAAACCTGGGGGGTGGTGAAAGTTTTGAGCTGTAGAGTGTCACAGCACCCGTGGTAAAGAGCCAGTTCCTTGCCATTTACAGCTCAGCCTTGAATTCCCCCGAGATAAGATCTAAGGAGCAGAATGGAACCAGCAGAACAATCCCCAGCCTGCCCATGAGCTCACCCAGGGAATAATTTACGGGCCCACAGCTTGTCCAAAGGGATATTTTTTTCAACCCAAATTGTGCTGGAATATCTCCTGAGTGCCTGGGCACGATTGATAAAGCTTTCAGAGGGCTGGAATTTTGTGTGTGTGCACACACTGCACTGAGAACAATCCGATTTTTGGCTTGAATGTTGTTACTCTGGCATTTCTTGCCAGTGTTCCAGCGTGTTCCTGTTCTTGGTCACCACCTGGGGACATGGGTCAGTGGTGGCCTTGGCAGTGCTGGGTTAAATGGTTGGACTTGATCTTAGAGGTCTTTTTCCAGCCTTAATGGTTCTGTGCTCCTCTCATTTTCATCACTTCCCGTGGCTTTTGTCATTGTTTTATTCCTGATTTCCACTTTGGTTTCATGTTCTAGCTTTGCTTTTCACCAAATTCAGCAAACTTCACGAAAATCCAAGTGGGTTCTGTGATGCTGCTTTGGAATAAGAGCAGACAGTGTTTGTCTGTGTCCTATGGGACAACTTCAGAAATTAAAACAGCAGGCTTGGGCTTCGGGATTCACTGGAAAAGTTAGGGATGTTTATCCCTGAAAGTGTCCCAGGCCAGGTTGGATGGGGCTTGGAGCAACCTGTGCTGGTGGAAGGTGTCCCTGCCTATGGCAGGGGGTGGAACTGGATGGTCTTTAAGGTCCTTTCCAACCCAAACCATTCTGGGATTCTGGGATTATTTATTCCCCCTCCACCCTGGTATTTGGCAGTGAAAGCTCCAGGCTCTGGTCAATCCTTTCAGTGGGATTTGAATTTTAGGCCAAAATTTTTGGACTTCTGCATCACCAAAATACCTGTAAATATATTCACAGAGTCATGGGATGGTTTGGGGTTGGAAGGAACCTTTAAAGATCATCCAGTTCCACCCCTGCCATGGGCAGGGACACTTCCACCAGCCCAGCTTGCTCCATCCTGGCCTTGGACACTTCCAGGGATCCAGGGGCAGCCCCAGCTTCTCTGCCCAACCTGTGCCAGGGCCTGCCCACCCTCCCAGCCAGGAATTCCTTCCCAGTATCCCATCTCTCCCTGCTATAGTTCTTAAATCCTCCCTCCTGCCTGGAAAGTTTCCCCAGTGCATCCCCTTTATTCCCTGCTCCCACAGCTCAGCTCCGACTGCTCCATTCCACTCCTGCTTTCCCTGAGCATCCCTCACCTGGCACATCCCTCAGCCCTGGCTGTTTTCTCCTAAATGCCCTTTGCACCACATGTTTTTCCTTCATTTTTCCCCAAGTGATGGACCAGTTCATGAACGATTACCTGGAAGAAGCCAACAGGGAGATCGAGAAGTACAACAGGGAGCTGGAGGAGCAGGAGTACCACGACCTCTTCGAGCAGAAGACATAAAGCACGTGGGTCCTTGGGGCTTTCCAAACCACCCCAAAATGCTCTTTATCCTTGCTGGATCACTAGAAATTGTGAGGGAATTGTCTGGGTTTTTTTTTTTTTTTGTTGTTTTGTTGTTTTCCCAGCTCTCTTTTCCAAACTAAGAGGTCGTTCCTGTAAGGTCAGAGTTTCACACGGGCTCTGCTTAGCTGTGTGTGCTGTCAGGTTTGATTCCACTTCACCTTAATTCCAGACTGTCCAAAGCATCACCTGGAATCTCTGGGGGAGTTTGGGGGGGACTCTTGTTCAAAAGAAGAACGAGAAGAAGAAAAAAAGAAGAAAAGAAGCAAAACTTTATTTATTTCCTGTGGTTGGTTGGGAATGTAATTGTGGAATTGGGCTTCGTGCAGAGAAATCAAACTGCTCTGGGTGTCCCTTGGGATTTGTGGCACAGGAGCGGCAGTGGGCACTGCTGGATATCAGGATGTGGGATTGGGGGTGTTCCCAAAGCCAGAAATGGGGGAACAGTTCAGAAACTTGAAATCCCTAAACCTACAGCTGGGGGGATGTTCCCAAAGCGAGAAATGGGGGAACAGTGGGAAGAGCTCTGGAGAGTCCCCAATCCCACAGCTTTTAGGTTGTTCCCAAAGTGAGAAATGGAGGAACAATTCAGAAACTTGGAATCCCTAAACCTGCAGCTGTGGGGATGTTCCCAAAGCGAGAAATGGGGGAACAGTGGGAAGAGCTCTGAGGAGTCCCCAATCCCACAGCTGGTAGGATGTTCCCAAAGCGAGACATGGGGGAACGAGTCAATAATTTAGGATCCCTTAATCTGCAGCTGTCAGGATGTTCCCAAAGCCAGAAATGGGGGAACATTTGAAAAACTCAGAATTCCTAAACCTGCAGCTGTGGGGGTGTTCCCAAAGCGAGAAATGGGGGAACAGTGGGAAGAGCTCTGAGGAGTCCCCAATCCCACAGCTTTTAGGTTGTTCCCAAAGTGAGAAATGAGGGAACAGTGGGAAAAACTCAGAAGTGTCAGTGTGTTCCCAAAGTGAGAAATGGGGGAACACTGACTTGAAGAAGTCCCTAATCCTGCAGTTTTTAGGTTGTTCCCAAAGCGAGAAATGGGGGAACACTTTCAAATCTCAGAATTCCCGATCCCACAGCTGTTGGGATGTTCCCAAAGCGAGGAATGGGGGAAACAATGGGAAAAATGCAGTAGAGTCTCTGATCCCACAGCTTCGAGGTTGTTCCCAAAACGAGAAATGGGGGAACAGTTAAAAACTGGGAATTCCCAATCCCACAGCTCTCAGGGTGTTCCCAAAACGAGAAATGGGGGAACAATTAAAAAATTTCCGTAGAAGAGGCCCTAAACCTGCAGCTGTTGGGGTGTTCCCAAAGCGAGAAATGGGGGAACAGTGGGAGAAACTCAGAAGAAACTCTGGAAGTCCCCATTCCCACAGCTATGGGGTGTTCCTAAACTGAGAAATGGGGGAATAACTAAAAAATTTAGAAGAATCTGTAATCCCACAGCAGTCAGGGTGTTCCCAAAGCCAGAAATGAGGGAGCAGTTACTCAAAAGAGTCCCCAATCCCACAGCTGTTGGGCTGTTCCCAAAGCGAGAAATGGGGGAACAGTGGGAAGAACTCTGGAGAGTCCCCAATCCCACAACTGTGAGGTGTTCCTAAAGTGAGAAATGGGGGGAAAACTAAAAAATTTACAAGAATTCCTAATCCCACAGCTGTGGGGTTGTTCCCAAAGCGAGAAATGGGGGAACAGTGGGAGAAACTCAGAAGAGTCCCCAGTCCCACAGCTGTGTGGTGTTCCCAGAGTGAGAAATGAGGGAGCAGTTACTCAGAAAAATCCCCAATCCCACAGCTTTTAGGTTGTTCCCAGAGCGAGAAATGGAGGAACAATTCAGAAACTTGGAATCCCTAAACCTGCAGCTGTGGGGATGTTCCCAAAGCAAGAAATGGGGGAACAGTGGGAAGAGCTCTGAGGAGTCCCCAATCCCACAGCTGGTAGGATGTTCCCAAAGTGAGAGATGGGGGAACATTTCAAAACCTCAGAATTCCCAATCCCACAGCTGTCAGGGTGTTCCCAAAGCGAGAAATGGGGGAACAGTGGGAAAACCACAGAAAAGTCCCCAATCCCACAGCTGTTTTAGAAGTTCCCAGAGCAGGAAATAGGGCAACAATGGGAAGATCTCAGCAGAGTCTCCAATCCCACAGCTTGTAGGTTGTTCCCAAAACGAGAAATGGGGGAACAGTGGGAAGAACTCTGAAGAATCCCCGATCCCACAGCTGTGGGGTGTTCCCAGAGTGAGAAATTGGGGAGCACTTACTCAGAAGAGCCCCCAGTCCCACAGCTGTGGGGTGTTCCCAAAGCAGGCAGTGAGGGAACACTCCAGCCCTCGGGGGTCCCACCCTCTGCACAGTTTGATCTGCACCTGAAATTCTGACTTTTCTGAAGGAAAGGGTTTTATACATTTCAGGGGGAAATCGGGGGAGAAATCCCAATTTCTTCCCAGTGCTCTTTATGGGGTTCTAGGAAATATTCCCTGGCTGTTGCTCAGATCCCTGAAGGAATCCTATTCCATTCCTCTGAGCAAGGCAGGGGAAGATAATTTAGCTGAAAAGGCTTCGTTTTCATGGAAAACACTGATTTCCAAAGGTAAAAAAACATCACTAGGGAGGAACTTGTTTGTGGGGCTCTCAGAGGGGTTTGATCTCAGTCAGCTTTTACAGTTCCTAAATGCTACAACGGGAGGGTTGGCAGCTTGGCCTGACTCAGTTTAATTTTAAGTCAGGCCTTGTAAATCACTGACTGAAGGTTTGTAAAGCACCTCAGCAGCTCCTTACAGGTATTAATTACAGGTATTAATTAGTGGGAATGAGCAGAATTGAGGTGGGAAGAGCCCAGGAGGGTTTTTTCTATTTTCATCTCCTGCCCCTGAGGGACAGTTCAGTCCTTTAATACCAACTGCAGCTCTTATTTTTGTGGTCAGACAGTGAGAAAGGGAATGAAAAATCTCTCAGAGGGTTTAAAACACCTCACAAAGAGTCTGCACAGTCTCATCCCGTGGCAGGAAAATGAGATTTCACCGTCCAACCTAAGGCTGATCCCAGCTGATGCCTCGCTTAGGAGATGGAATTTTTTTTTTTTTTATCTTTGGAACGCGAAATGGCTGAAATGTCAATAACCTTGACAGGTGGTTTCAGCCCTTTTTTTGAGGTGGTTTCACCCTGGAATTCCAGGTGCTGCAGGCTGGGATGGAGACCTTGCTGAGGTTCCGTTCCCGTTCTTCCCTCCCTCGATTTAAAAAGCTGATATTGTTTTTAAATTGTTTTTTTTTTTCTTTGCACACCACGAGACTTGATATCAACTCCTCGTTGTCCTGTTAGAGGCCAGTAAAAGCCAGCAATTAGTGCTTGTTTTAGGCTTCCTGGGATATTCCCTGGAATACCCCCCAGGGGTGGAGCATCCTGGGAAGGCTCGTGAGTTTTATCTATGCATGGCTAAACTTTAGTCTTAATTATCCTGTAGTGCCTGTAGAGCAAAGGTAGCAAAGCAGTGGATTTAGAGGGGGGAGGGAGGGAGGTTGGCAGGTGTTCCCAGCTGAATTCCGTGGAATTATTCATTCCAGAACTCCTGGAAGTTGTGGAATCCTGTTTGCCACAATTAAAAAAGAAAAACAAACAAAACCCTGGCCGTGCTCCTTGCCAGCCCCGCTCGTCTCATCTGCAAAGCCATATCTCTAGAGTTAGTGGGATGACTTGTGTAAGGTCAGAGGAAAAAAAAATTCCAGAGGCTGGGACACGGGGCAGGCTTTGTCCCAGCTCCTGGGAGTCCAAGAGGTAGATTTTGAAGTGCAATTGTTTGAAAATAGCTGAAGATGCTGTAGCTCTGCTGAACTCTTTTTTTTAAGAACTCTCGATTTGTGCAGCTGCTGGGGCTGAGCCAAAGCTCCCTGCAAGCAGAAAAAAACAAATAAAAAAAGAAATAAATGTCAAAAATTGGGTGTTTTACTGTGCAAATTGAGCTGTTCCTTAAAAACTGGAGCAGGAGAGCTCGGAGTAAAGGCCTAGTGTCCTTCTCTGCTGTGCTGCATGTTCATGGTCATAGCTGTGTATTTACAAAAAAAAGACCTTTCACCAGACTGGGAAGAGCTCAATTCATGTATTTTTTGGTATTGAAAGGAATTACCTCAATTTTTACTTTTTATTTTGTCGAACTGTGACTTTCAACCAGAATTTAAAAGCTAAAAAAAAAAAATAAAAACACAACGCCGAAATGGTGAAACTGTGACAGTGGAATCCTTTAAAAAACGTTGTAGTGCCTTGGAGTGACCCCATTTATTCCCCAAATAAATGGGTGTCTGGGGGGGGGAAAGTGGTGAATTCCCCCCCTAATTTTTGTTCTTTTTAAAGGAAAAAAAACAGTTTTGGTGAAAGGACTTCAAACTTAACCTAGTGACAAATATTAGCACAACTGGTTAAACTGTTGAAAAGAAAACTCTTTGAGGACTGAAATGTGTCAATGAATGCCTGATGCTGCTGATACTCAAGAGCGGCTGCTGATTGCTTGGGAGTTAATTCCTTAACAATCAGCAGCGCTTTTGGTTTTGTTTTTGTTTTTTAGAAAAAAAAAAAAAAGTGTAACTTTTGTACTCTGGTCAGAGCTGTTTGTACTGTATGGACCCCCAGCCAAGGGGGAATCTGATTCCTCCCTCTCTGGAAGTCGAGGTGAGGGTGGAGCCACTCCCAAGGATCTAATTTTGAATATTTTTAGCTACTGTATGACTAAAAAAAAAAAAAACGAACAAAAAAACCACCTTTGGAACCCACCGATGTTTGGATACAGCCAAAGTGCCATTAACACCTCCTTTCCTTTGTAACGAAGATGGAAAATTTGTGTCCAGGCATTTTCTGATCCCGGGAGGGGGAGGGAGGGGGAGAAAAAAAAAAAAAAATAAAAGAAAAGTGCTGAGAGTCCTCAAGGGGTTTCCACGCTTTGCTGATCTCCACGCGAGCGGCTCGTGGTGCTGTTGGTGTTGTTTTTATTTCCTCACCAGGAATGAGTGCGATCAGAAGTTACTGAAGTTATAGGGATATGTTAAAAAAAAAAAAATTAAAAAAAAAAAAAATGTGAGAAACTTAGGAGAGGAAAACCTTTGCAGCTCGAGCTGCTCTGCAGTCGGGGGGTGTTTGATCATTAACCCGTGCAATTTGGTTATTTAATCCGCTTTTTACACTTTGCATTAACACGACCCGATTGCAGGGCGGGGCACTTCAAGCTGCATGCCCAGTTCCCTCCTAAGTTGTTGTCTTTGTGTCGTCAGGTTTTTTTTTTATTACTGTTATTTTTTAACTGAAAACTTGTCTGAATTTTGCACAGATTCAAGCTCTTGGAATACTTTGGTATTTCTGAAAAGGGAAAAGAAAGAAAGAAAAAAAGAAAAAAAAAAAGAAGTAAATTGTGGCTAGCGAATTGTAAACTGTGAGTTGGTAGAACCACGTGGCCGAGCTCACCTTAGACGGTTCAAAAAGTACCTCAGAAAGCTGCTCGTCCTCCCCCAGCTGGGTGTGTAACACTTTTGTAACACTTCTCACCCCGCCACGTGCCAAAAGTCACTTCTCTGGTAGTTCTCGATGCTTTAATGCTCGCAGCTTCCGAGTGAAAAATGAGACAAAAATCCAATTTCAAACCCCACGTGTGCTTTTACCAACACTACTGTAACTTCAGTCCAGCTGAACGGTGTGATTGGAGCTTTTTTTTGCCTCTCGTATTTATTATTACACGAGTCAGTAAAGGATAAGGTTGACCTTTCCATTTATTTTTGTATCGTTTTACATGTTTATACCTTGCAGTTTTGTGCGTGACTTTTACACCTGTTATAACTCTGATGTGATGGAGAGAACCAATAAACACAATCCATCCACGGCCTGGCCTTGACTCCTTCCAGAAACTCGCTCTCATTTAAAATTTGTTTGTTTTTTTTTTTTTTTTAACAGGCAGAAAGGTGAGTGGTTTATATTTAAATTAGAATATAAAGATTTAAGGGTCTGGGGGGTTTTTTTTAGCTGCTGTTTTCAGTGTAGGCCTTCCTGCTTGTGCTTTTAAGGGGGTGAAGTTTGAAGGTAAAATTGTAGGAGGAAGGGCATTCCCCTGCTTTGTGCTGCTGTCCCTGCCTTCCAGCAGCTGCACATGAGTGTCACTTGGTCACTGCAGACACACAAATGTGGGGGCAGCCCCATAAAAACGAGGCTGCAGCTCCAGGATCAGCTTCGGGATCAGCTCTGGGATCAGCTCCGGGATCAGCTCCAGGATCAGCTCCGGGATCAGCTCCAGGATCAGCTCCGGGATCAGCTCCCCTGGATCTGAAATCAGGCTGTGCCACCAAGAAGTCAATCCCACCTCACTCTCCTTTCCCTGCCTCGGTGGCTGAGCTGACTCAGAGCGGTCCTGCTGATTGAATTCAACCTGAGGATGATTTGCTGCCTCCCTTTGGCATCACTGCTGGCTTTGCTGTGGGAAGGTTTTGTGCTCCGGTTGGTTTTTAGGAAGGGTTTATGTAAGCACAGCCTGGTTTGTGTATTCCAGGTGTGCCCACAAGAAAACAGCGGCTTCTGGGGGCATTCCTGAAATCCAGGAGTGTTCCCTGGCTGTGCAGCTGGGTTTGGGAAAGCAGCTTCCACTTGTCAATCAGGAATTTGTGTCCCAGCCCCCAGGGCAGGGATTTCAAAGCCCTGTGGATGTGGCACTTGGGGACAGGGGTCAGTGGTGGCCTTGGCAGGGATGGTTGGACTGGATGATCTCAGAGGGCTTTTCCAGCCTACACAGCCCTGGGATTCCCTGGTGATGGAGAGAAGTCACCAGCCCGTTGCTTCAATAAACAGGATCCATCCCAAGGACTCTGGAACCTCTCCCAGAGTGGTGGGATGATCGACGAGCCTTGATCCACCAGCAGTGCTTCCTCCAGGGGGGATCAGGGTTGGCTCTGCTCTTGGTGGCCTCAGGAAAACTGTGTTTTGGGGAAACCCCTGTGTTGCAGGATCAGAGGGATGATTATTCAGAAGTGGAATTATTATTATTCCACTAAGACCAGGCTGCTCCAAGCCCCCCTTGTAGATCCCTGGGGTAACCTTTGTGTTTCTGGTCACTTGTGCTCGGGTGTTGAACGTCCCAAACCCAAAGTTTGTGGAGCAGTGGGCAAAAATAAACAAAGACTGGGTGCTGGGAGGCAGGGCTGGAATGATGGGAGCATCCTGCTCTCTGGAAACTCCCTAAAAAGGAGTCAGTGAAGAGAAAAACCCTCAAGTAATCAGAGAATCAGAGAATGATGAGTTTGGAAAAGCCCTCTGAGACCATCAGTCCAACCATTCCCCCAGCACTGCCAAGGCCACCACTGACCCCTGTCCCCAAGTGCCACATGCACAGGGATTTGAAATCCCTCCAGGCATGGGGACTCCCACTTTGGTGGGTCTGGTTGTATCTGGAGAGGTTTCAAGCTCTGCTTTCCACCAGCTCCCCCTGAATTCCTCTGGAGTTTCTTCACCTACGTGTCCCCCCGAAAAAAATCTTCATCACTCTCCAGCCTATTAAAGGAATGAATTCCCAGCAGGAATTGCATGGAAATGGAGCACTTGTTGTTAATTGAATAGCCCTGGGCTTGGCTCCCATTGTGCACGTTCAACAAGGTGCTCCTGCGATCCCTCCTATTGAATTGGCTTAAAATAAACCTTTCTGGGGGCAGTTTGATGTCTTGGTAGGAAAGAAAACACCCAGTGGGCAAGGCCTGGAGGGTTTCAATGCTCCAGGACAGACAGAGGGGTGGGAGGGGAAAAAAAAAAAGCATGGAAAAATCTGGGTGCTCCATTCAGGGCTGGGAAATCACACAATGCATTGTGAGGGTCGCTGTAAATCCGCCCCACACGAGCGAAGCAGGAAGTTTCCAATAGTTCAAATCGAGCTCAACCCCACCAAAAACCTGCCATTTTCCCCCTGTTATCAAAGTTAGCTCGATATTTGCTGTATATACATCCTGTTCCTGACTTTGACCCCCACCCCCTGCACTCACCTTCCTGCCTCCAAAAAATCGGATTTACCGCAGGGCCCCGGTGCTCCCGAAGCTCTGGCTCGGCTGCTTTAACTGCTTGAAGTGTGGAAATCCATTCCCCGTGTCCTGTCCCTCCATCCCTTGTCCCCAGGGAATGCTCTTGGATTTCCCTGGGGAATCTCTTGGGATCAGGCTGAAGTTCCTCCAGGAAGAGCACAAAGACAGAACTACAAATTGTGGAGCCCCTTGTGTGTCTTGTGCTGCCAGGGCTGAGCTGCCCCACTCGGTGGGTTCCATCCTGAATGGACCACCAGGATCACAGCACACAGGGAATGGCTTCCCACTGCCAGAGGGCAGGGAGAGATGGGATATTGGGAAGGAATTGCTGGCTGGGAGGGTGGGGAGGCCCTGGCACAGGTTGGGCAGAGAAGCTGTGGCTGCCCCTGGATCCCTGGAAGTGTCCAAGGCCAGGTTGGAGCAACCTGGGCTGGTGGAACTGGTTGATCTTTAAGGTCCCTTTCAACCACAACCATTCTGTGATTCTGTGATTCCCTGCAGCTTCCCTTCCTTCTGGAGATGAAGTTAAAAACCTCCTTGAATTATGATTTTTCTTTTCCCCTCCCTAAAAGAAATCCCAAATCCCTGCTGCCCCCCTGCCCCAGGAGCTGCTCCCTGGCAGTGGGATGTGCTCAGGACAGAGTGGGGCCGATAAGAGACTTCTCCAAGCCAAGGCCTGGGCTTGGCTGGTGCTGCAGATTAAAATCGGGGCTGCAAAGCAAACGAAACACAAAAGGCCTGGCTTTGGTTTGGGAAGGGTGTCCCTTCCGCCGGCCCTTTGTTTGGGAAGGTGAGGTGGGTGCAGGCTCCAATAATAACCAACCTTTCCTGGGAACGTGGGGGCTCTCAGGAAGCTCAGGGAAAGAGAACACCCCGGCCCCGGGCAGGGCAGGGGATCCTGCAGGGAATGTGGGAGGTGGGGCAGACTGTGCCTGTCCCTGACCCATCCTGAGGCACTGAGACAGGTTGGGGACATGTTTGTGGCTGCCCCTGGATCCCTGGAAGTGTCCCAGGCCAGGCTGGACGGGGCTTGGAGTGACCTGGGCTAGTGGAAGGTGTCCCTGCCCATGGCAGGGGGTGGGACTGGATGATCTTTAAGGTCCCTTCAACCCAAACCATTCACCATGGAGGTGATTTGGTGATTGTGGGAAGGAGGGGTGCTGGAATTCAGTGCTGGAAGCATGGAGTGCTGGAATTCAGTGCTGGAAGCATGGAGTGCTGGAATTCAGTGCTGGAAGCATGGAGTGCTGGAATTCAGTGCTGGAAGCATGGAGGAGCTCAGCACCGTGGAGGAGCCTCGTTGGGATGGGTCTGACATCCCAAAGCAGCACCGGAGGGCAGAGCTGCGGTGCAGGAGGAGGAAGGGGAACCAGGAATGCTCCCAGCCCAGGGTGTTCACATCCAGGGAGGGATTGTGGCACTGGGAAGCAGAGGGAACACCTTTTTGTGGGGTTTCTTTCTTCCTATTTCATCCCGGAACAAGTTTCCTTCCTTACAGTTGGAATCAGCAAATCACAGAATGGTTTGGGATGGAAGGGAGATGAAGGATCACCTCAATTCCACCCCCTGCCTGGCCTTGGACACTTCCAGGGATCCAGGGGCAGCCACAGCTTCTCTGCCCAACCTGTGCCAGGGCCTGCCCACCCTCCCAGCCTCCCACAGGGAATGCAGCTGAAGTCCATGGCACACTGATCTCAGCCTGCCAAGCAGGACAGATTCATTTCTGTAACTTAATTAAATTGCCTTTTTTGTCCCCTCTCTTTTTTTCCTCTCTTTTGCCTGAGTGTCAGAGCCTTTCAGCTCTTCCCACATCACCCAGAGCCAGATTTCCTCTTCCATTTGCAGCTGGAAGGAAAGGGAGCTGGGCAAGCCTGTTCAGAAAGAAAAGCTGATGGGGTTTGGAGGGATGTAAATGGTGGTTTCTGATGATGCAAAAGTCCAGCCCTGGTGCTGAGTTGTTCGTGCCTTTGCTTCAGCCCCAGCTCTGGGCTGAATTAAACCCACTCTCAGCCCCGGGGCTGTTTTCAAACAGGAAAGCAAGAAAAATAAAAGAAAATAACAGAGGAAAAGTGAGGGAATCTCCTCTTTGGCTTGGGAGGAAAAGCTCAGCTCAAGGAGACTCAGAGCACCAAAATCTTCCTGCCTGATGCTGCTTCCTACCCGAGCCTGCAGGTGATGAAAGGAGAGGACAACCTTTGATTCAGGTGACAAATCCAGGCCCCCCAAATCAGCACATTTCTGGTGGAAATACTGGAGTAAAACCTGAACTTTTATATTAATAAATACCATGACCTGAAAACATCCCCCCTCCCCCCAGCCTGGCTGTCCCACCTTGTGGTGCCACCTCGACCTCAGGGGACCAAGTTCTCCGAGGGAAGAAGCATTTCTAGAGACAAAAAACCCCCAACCTTTCATCCAGAGGGTCAGGAGTGCCGTGAATCCATCAGCAGCAGGTAAAACTCACTTTTTAATAGAGAAAATCCTTCAGAAAAAAAAAAAAAAAAATGAAGCCAGGCTGGGAGAGCTGGGGGAGTTCCCCTGGAGAAGAGAAGGCTCCAGGGAGACCTGAGAGCCCCTGGCAGGGCCTGAAGGGGCTCCAGGAGAGCTGGAGAGGGACTGGGGACAAGGCATGGAGGGACAGCACACAGGGAATGGCTTTGAATTGACAGAGAGTAGATTTAGATGGGATATTGGGAAGGAATTGTTTTATTCCTGCTGAACAGAGTGGCTGATAGCAGAAGTCTTTTTTTTTTTTTAATTATTATTATTATTTTATGGATGTTTGGAGCACAGAGTGTCCCCAGGGATGGGGAAACAGCAGAAGCAGGGCAAGGAGGGCTCTGGGCAGGCAACAAAAGCGCTGTAAATGTGATGCCCCAGGTCTCTCATCACTCCAGTGCTCCTGGCAAGCCTCTCCCGAGGAGCTCTGCTCCTCCACACAGGCAGAAGTTGTTCCTCCCCTTTTGTTCTCGCCCCAATTTATGCCCCGGGGGTATTTGTTTTTGCAGCTCCCGGAGATGAAACATCCCTGGCTGTGCCAGGAAATCCCTCACAAGGATCCATGCTTGGGTAGCTCTGTTAAAAGGGGGCTGCAGCTCCAACCCTTCTTCTTGTGGGATTTGGGAGATGTTTTTGCCTGCCCAGGACGGAATCTCAGGGTTCTGTTCTTACAGAAATGCCCTTTGAGGCTTTCCCACCATCCCTTGGCTCTGCCAGGTCTCTCCTGCCTGTGCTCATCCCTTTTTCCTGAGAAAAGTGGGACTTCCACAGCCAGTTTTAGCTGTGCTGTATCCTCCTGCTCCCCCTCAGGCATTTTTTTGGGGCTCTTTTTCCCTCCCTGCCCCGTGTCATCAACACGGGCTCTCCAGCCCGGAGAGGAGGATGGAATCATCAGACTGCTGGTTATCTCCAGCCCCTCTGGAGACACAGCCCACAGCCAGGTTAGCTCTGAGAAATATTTTTAACCCTTCCTCCCTCCCACTTGTCTTCCCAGCCAGATCCCTGGGGACCTGCTGATGGAGCCTGTTCTCACTGACACATCTCCTGTGCCTGCAGAAATAAACCCTTTACACGTGTTTTTCTTGGCTGTACCCAGGTTTTTTTTTTTTGTTGTTGTTGTTGGTTTTTTTCTGGCTTTTTTTTTTTTTTTTTTTTTTTTTTTTTGCATGAAATCCCAGAGAGGGAAAGTTTGAAACCTGCTTGGGTTGATGATTTTTATTTAGTTATTTATTTATTTATTTATTCACTTTACTCCTGTCCCGGTGTCCTGGTTTGCTCCTGATAACTCAAACATCCTCACTCCCCCACCAAAGACACTCCAGGGAGTCCAAACACGGGTGGCAAAGGATGGGCATCCCAGGTTTTGCCAGCACTGGAGTGCAGGAGCACAAGGAGAAGGTGAGGAAAACACAATTTCCATGGAAAACTCAGCGGTGCAGCCTCACTGGATAAACTCAGCCTAAACACGTTACTGTAATTACCATCCTAATGCAATTAACGTGTCATTGCATGTTAATGCCATTAACATTGATTGCACTGAAGGCAAGATAAACAGACAGGCCCAGCAGAGGGAAATGGGAAAATCCAAGGAGGGTTTGGGGCTCAGAATTTGTTGGGCGTCCCCTGTGGGTCCGTGGGGGAAGATCAAGGGTTGGTGACACCTTTTTGGCCAAACCCTGGCCAGGAACGGGTTTGGGGTGTGCAGGGATCTGGTTCAGCCCTTCTCAGACACTCACCTGCCTTGATTTTGGGTGTGGGGGAGTCTCTCTTCCAAATCCTCCTTGGGTAGCCCTTGGGCTGCAAGGGGTGGCTCCTGGGAAGCTGCTGGGATGCTCCCCCATGTCCATGGAGACACTGCCATCCAAGGCTGATTCCAGCAGGGACAGTGGGAGCCCCACTGGGAAGAGATTGAAAAAAGAGGACAAAGATTTGTGGGCAGCAGCAGCAGCAGCCAGAGGGGAGGAGTGAGAACACCCAGCCAGGGCCACCCCACCCTGCTCCTCTTCACTTTCCAGCCATCCACACCTGGAAATCTCCTCCTGACTTTCTGCCCCGAGTTTGCTCCGGACTGGGTGTGTTTTCCAGCTGCAGGTCCGTGCTGGAATCCAGCCAGCCTGGCCTAATTTAATCCTTTAAATTTTCAGTGGCAGAGGGGGTGAGTGGAGCAGAGGGTCATTGTTGCTTTTCCACGAGTGGCTCTCACCCCAGGGCTGTTGTTTTTGGAGATCTGGGGGGGGCTCCTGTTTGTTGCAGAGGCTCCTGGAGCTCTGGGCTCGGGATTTGAGGGGTGTAAATCTAAACAGGGATGACATTTGAAATAGGTCACGGGCTGTACCCAGGCGTGCACGGGGAGGAAAGAGGAGCAGGCTGATTCCAGAGCCTTGGAGCAAAATCTCCCCCGTGGGAGGATCAGTGGAGTTCTCAGCACCTCCAGGTAATTACAATCTGACACGAGCTGTTTGGGCCACAGTTGAAGGTAACTCTAATGTGGAGCTCCTTAGGATGGACAAAGGGGAGTTAATCAGTGGGATGCTGGGTTCTTCCTGCAGGCTCCTGATCATGACCTGCCTGCTGGAATTCGGGCACAGATGGGATGGGTTCAGCTGAGAACGGGTGTGAACACTCAGATACAAAGGGTGGTTCAGGGGGTTGGGGGGCAGAGCTGACAAAATTCCCAGCAGAACTGACTGAGAGGGGAAAGGACACGGAGAGGAGGATGGAAATGGGAACTGAGAGCCGTGGAATCCCTGAATCACAGAGGGGGTTGGGTGGGAAGGGACCTTAAAGCTCATCCAGTGCCACCCCCTGCCACGGGCAGGGACACCTCCCACCAGCCCAGGGTGCTCCAAACTGGCCTTGGACACTTCCAGGGATCCAGGGGCAGCCACAGCTTCTCTGCCCACCCTGTGCCAGTCACTTCACTTGCCAGGCAGTTTTGGTGCTCAGCTGGTGGGGGCAGCTGGGGGGACAACAGTGACCACCAGCAGTTTTCCAGGCTGTGGCTTTTAGGGCTGGGCTCAGGATTATTTTCTCAACCTCGTGGGGAGCAGAGAGGGGTTTTTATGTGGTTATTATTTTTTAAATGTTTATAATTGTCCATTTAGTACGTGGTTATTTCCAACCCAAATGATTCTGTGATTCTGAAAGGCACACAAGAAGTCGGAATCAAGCCCTGCTCCTCTTTCCCTTATCCATTCACATGGATAAAATATGGACTGACCAGAGCCTGGGTCAGAACAGAAAGGTCTGGGGATCTGCATTTCTTCAATTCTCTGGCACCAGAGGCAGGAGCTCAGCCTGTGCCTGTCACTGCAAGCAATCCCCTCAGTTCAGAGCACTCCTTGCACTTTGCTCTTCAGGGGAACCTTCCAAAAAAAACCAGGGTGGCTCCAGCAAGCTTGGTGTGAGATGGGAGCCCTGATACATCGTGTGCAGGAACTGATTTTCAGCCCAGGAAACGTTCAAATCCACTTCAACTTTCTCTACAGGTCGAATTTAATTGCCAAACCTGAAGGAAGCAAACTGTGTGTTGTCCACCCCCCCCTCCATCTTTTGTGCAGCACCCAAAAAGAACCCAAAATTCCTGGAAAGCAGCACAGGAATCCTCCTTTCGAGCATCAATCCAGTGCCAGCACTGAGAAGCACTTCCACATTTTCCTTTTAGTGTGATCAGGGGGTTTGCTTCCAGGATTTCAGTTTGCTTTTGGTGTTTGTGGTGCCTTCCAGCCCCCCGGCCCGTGCCAGAGTTGAAAAGCTGTCCGTGCTTTTTCCTCAGTGATGTTTCAGCTGCAGAGCTGCTTCCTTGCCTGCTCCCCCTCTTTGTTCCCAGCCCTCAATCCCCTGAAGTGGATATCTCCGTGTCATCCCTGATAATGAAAGCCTGGAAGAGGTTTTTAAAGAGATTTTGACTCTCCTTCCCCCATTTCCTCAGCCCAAGCACAGAGTTTCTCTTCAAGGAGGCCTTACATGCTTCACTCTGTATTTCCATCTTCAAAATCCTGCTGCCATCTGAAGCTCTTGGCTCCAGTTTGGGCTTCCTTGGGGTCTTTTTTTAATTTTTTGTGTGTGTGTGTGTGTTTGTTGTTTTGTTGTCGTTGTCCTCTCGAGAAAGAAACCACGTGGGGTTTCCAAGCCCTTGAATAAACGTCAAATAAAAACATTCCAGGCAATTATTCAAGCTGCTAATGAGCAGTGAGACATCCTTCCTGGAGGGAGGCTGAACAATGGTTCCCTCTGACAGGAGCAAAAATATGAGGAGCCTTCCATCTGTCGGTGCCGATCCGCGAGGGACGGGAGGCCCCAGCGAGTATCTGGATATCCTGAGGGCAGAAAAAGCTCTGTGGGGAACACCCACAGTCCCCCATAAAATTCTGGGAGTTTTGTCCACGTCTCCTCCACGTCCTCAAAGCTCTGAGAGCTTTTTTTTCCCTCCTTCCCTTGCTTTTTTTCCCAGTCGTTCCCAGCACATCCAGGGGGAAGGTGAGCCACCCTCAGACTCCAGGATGAATTCCAGGGAGGAATTCTGCGGCTTCAGTGGCCTCAATCTGCTGAAGGATCTCAGTGAGACCCTTCTTCACCCCTCACCTTTTTCTTCCTCTTCTTGAAAGGGAAAAAAGATCTCACTGGAGATGAAAGGGGGGACAGGCACAGTTGTCCTTTGGGCCCTGAGACACCCAAAACAAAGCTCGTGATGTCCCCGTGTGGGGGAAATTCTTGCCTGGCTTCCTGAGCTGGAGTCACTCCTTGTACTGGGGGGCCAAACCAACACACAGACTGGGAGGAGCAAAATAGCCCAGCCTGGCTTGCAGGAGATCCCAAATCAGTGATATGGTTTAGGAATTAATTTAATTTTACCACTAGTAATAGTGTATGATTAAAATATTTTGGTCTAAACTTTTGCCTCCCCAGCTCAGGAGCTTCTGGCTTGGAGTGACCAAGGAGGGGGAGAGCAGGACATCCTTTGGGAAGGCTGCCTGGGGGTGGGGAGGTGCTGGCACTCCTTCCCCAGGATTTTTGTTCCCGGGGTGGCCACGAGCAATCTCCTGCTCAGGGTCACCTGGGCCCACCCAAAGCCTCCCCAGCAGCCACCAAACCTTCTCCCCTGGGCTTCAACGCCAGCCTGGACCCTCCTCCACTCCCAGGATGGAAGCACCTCCAGGGAAGGGCCGTGGTTGCCTCGGATTCACCCCCACATTCCATGCCCTGCTCCCTGCAAACCCAGCCTGCAGCAGCAGGGAGCAATTCCTGGAGCAGCTGAGCCTTCCCAAGGGAATTCCCCCTGCTCCTGGGCAGCGGGGATGGCTCTGGGAGCTTTGCAGTGGAGACAGGGAAAGGCTCTGCAAGCCCTGAAGATGGGACTGTCTAAACTCATCACCATCCCACGTGCAGATAGATCCAGGTACGGGGCAGCCTGGCTGGAAAACACCTCCTTAATGATGTTTCCCACCTTTTTTCCCCTCCAGGTTTAGGTGAAAACACGGGGGGAAAACGGCCCCAGAGAGCAAGACTTGGAGTCCTTTTGCCCTTGAGCAAGGGATGAGCTGCGTGCCCGGAGCCAGCGCCCTGCAGGGCAGTGCGGGCAGAGCTGCTGCTCCTTCCCCGGGCTGCCCCAGTGCCCAGGCACGGATTGTGCCCCATCCAGAGTGTGTGGCTGCTCCGCATCCTCCCGTCCTCACCGCGGATTCGCCGCAGGGAGGCTCGGGCTGGGATCGGCACCCGCCGCGCACAAAGTCCATTTGTTGGGGGTGCTGACACCCAGTGACAAAGCACTGCGGAGCCCTGCCGAACGAGACTGTCCCCTTGCTAATTATTAGATTATGAAATGTGTTTCACAATGCAATGAAGAATGGGGGGAGAGGGGGAGAGACACGATGCACGACGACTCCTTTTTCTTTTCTTTTTTTTCCTTTTTTTTTTTTTTTTTTTTTTTTTCTTTTTATTATTTTTTGTGATTTTTGCATTGTTTGCCCCGGAGTTTCCTGTTGGTAGGTTCGGAACAGAGATGTGAAAAGAATGGGAGAGGCTGGGTTCCATTTGTGCCTGGCCCGTCTAAGCTGTGACTTGGCTCGCACAGTAAGTGCAAACAATCCTCCCCTGGCGAGGGTTCAGCCCAGACATTGCTGATGACAGACTTTATTAAGTGCAGGTTTGCCCGTGATTAAATTCGCTCTGGGCTGGTTCCTGGAGCTGCTGGCCTGGCTGGATGTGCCCTGTTGGGAATCTTGAGGAAGAAAGGAAAGAACAGAACATCTCATGCAGCGGAGGCGGCGACGATGGGCGAGGGAAGCCAGCGATGCCTTTTGCTCGGGGAGGGAGACCCGGGGAGATAATTAATTGCTGCCTTTAAAACAAACATTTGTTTGTTTTATTGAGTTAATCCGAGCCATGCCTTGGAGATTCCTGGTTTCCAGGCAGGCCAGGTGGGGCTGGGGGGGTGTGTTCCCATGTCAGCACGCTCAGGGCTGCAGGGGGGCAGTGGATGTTGCGTTAAATTGGCTGGGGGGGGGGAAGGAAAACCACCACAAAGCACAGGCATGGTTCTAATTTCTCCAAGCCTCGTTTAAACCCTTCCCTTTTCCCCATTCCCAGCTATTGTGTGGACAGCACAGCACCAATGACAGCCTTTCCACACAAAATAAATGCCTTGTAAAGCCTGAATTCCGTGGGTGATGCCTTCACTGCTGCCCCTGCCGACCCTGCTGGCCTGGGAATTAAAAGGGTTGGGTGTTCAGGGGATGGGGTGCCAGAGGTGTTCCCTGAAAATCAGGTCCCTTGGCAAGGTGTCCCACCTCCAGCTCCCATCAGAGAGGGAGCTGTGGGAGGAATCCTGGCTGAAAGTTTTGAGGAGTTGGAGGGAAATGGGAGCTGCTCGGATTTGACAGGTCAGGAATTGATCCCCAGGAGTCAAAGAGGAAAATCAGGCTGGTTTTACACCAGAACCTTGAGCATTTTGGGATTGAGGTAGCCTCAGATGTGCCCTGTGAGGTGATCTCTTCTTTCCATCAGCCTAGATAGGTATATCCAGAATTCTGCATCAAGATCTGCTTTGGTTTAGACATTGGGAATTTTTTTCCCCACTACTCTGGGTTTCCAGTGTGATGTTCAAAGCACATTTTTGATGCAGGGCTGGCTGTTGAGGCTCCTTGCAGTGGTTAAGCCATTCAGGAATACGGTTCTTTCCCCTCCACAAGATGAGAAATCCAGGCAGGAGTTTTCTCCAAGGCTCCTGTTTTTGTCCTATGGGTGTTGGGCGACCTGGGCTGGAGGGAAAATCCCCTCCCCTGGGCGTCCTGAGGTTCTGCAGAGCTTTTATTTCAGGCAGAATCAACATTTTCCCAATTTATTTTGCTTTGCACAGGCCACCCTCTGCTCCAAAGGTCCGGGATAACCCATTTCAGCACCTGGATGAGTACCACAAAGCACCCTGGAGACACTGGAGGGGTTTGATTTCTGGGTAAGGAAGAACCTCCCTCCCTCAAAAGCTTTCCAGGGGGCTTTTTGTCTGCTGCCCACTCGTTTTCTGTGAGGCTGATGACTCTGAGGTTGCTTTATCTCCCAGTTTATATCTCTCCCTAAAATAAATTGCAGGAAAAATCCATCTACTCTCAGGCCCCTCCAGGGGAGGGAATGGGTGTTCAAAGGGTGTCCAGGGAAAATGAATATTCTTTTGATTCCCATCCTCCCCTCCCTCCCTCCCTTCTTTTTAAAACCTGGAGCAGGAGCATTTCAGGGATTTCTCTCTGGGAGTCTCCCTGCCCAGCTCAGGGACACCATGGGGGTTGTGCCTCAGGTATGTCCAAGCTATTTTGCTGCTGCTGGTGAGTTGAGATGGGAAAAGTTCAGGCACAAAAGGGGCTTTAAGTGATTTGGGCTCGACTGAGTGTAATTTATGGACCCTAATTCCCAGCTCACTAATCACAGTATCACACAATGGCCCTGATTTCAGAAATTGCTTAAATATGTGCCCCTGCTCCTGCTTGATGCTAAACATGTGCATAAAAATAGACAGATTTTGGGCCATTTTGCAAGGGGGGGAAATGTTTTCCTCGAGCCAAACTTCATTTCTTAAGGGCAAACTGGCTTTTTATACCCCCAAAACTGAGCCCTCGCTTGGCATTTGCCCGGTTTGGGGAGGGAAGAGTTCAGGGAAAGGAGGGGGGGGAGCCTGAAAAGAACTCTGGTGTTTTTAAAACCTCTCTGCTCAGGGTCTTGCAGTGAGGTGGAGGGGATGCAGGAGATGCCCAAGGGGGTCCCTGGGCCGGTGGGGTCTCAGTGAAGAGCTCAGGGTCAGGAAGGGAGGGGAAAAAAAAATCCTCCAGTCTGCGAGGTGGGAGGGGAGGAACCGTGGGAGGAGCAGGGAAAGGTGGGATGGATGGGATGGGAAGGGAAAGGAGATTCCTCCACGCCAGCAGAGCTTCACCAGCTGCAGCAAGGGAGGACTGAGCTCTCAGTTGGCTTTTTGTTTTTTCCTGCCCTCAGTTTTCCCTCTGTTTTTCCTGCAGAGATGCCTGGGGATTTTACCCAGTGATTCCTCTAGCCAGGCCTGTCCCTTGGGGATTTATTCCAGCATGACATCTGACCTTGGTTCAAAGCTCTTCCAAGGACTGGTGGGATTTAATGCACAAAACAAACCTCTTGGTTCCAAGCTCTTCCAAGGATTGATGTGTGATTTAATGCACAAAACACCTCTTGGTTCCAGTTTGTGCCCACCTGGACTCTCCAACATTCCGACATTTCCTGGTTAGGGATTTGCTGAGAGGGTCACCCAGATGGGTTTTGGGGTCAGCCTGGAGAAAAGGAGGCTCAGGGGGGACCTTCTGGCTCTGCAATCCCTGCCAGGAGGGGGGAGCCGGGGGATTTCGGGCTCTGCTCCCAGGGAACAGGGACAGGAGGAGAGGGAACAGCCTCAAACTGTGCCAGGGGAGGGGCAGGATGGACACCAAGAGGAATTTTTTCATGGAAAGGGTTGTTCAGCATTGGGAGGGGCTGCCCAGGGAGGTTTGGAGTCCCCAACAGGACGTGGCACTGAGTGCTCTGGGCTGGGGGACAAGGTGGGGATGGGGCACGGGGGGGACTTGGAGATCTTTTCCACCCTTAGCAGTTCTGTGGTTCATCCTGTGCACCCCTGTTGACCAGGAGGTTCGAGGACACTGTGCTGGACCCACAGGAAGCTGATGCCTCTGCCTCTTGCTCCAGGTGATGTTTCACCCTCCTTCTCTTTTTTTTCCCCCTGCTCGGCTAAAAACAACCCACACTCACCGGTGTTTTAAGCTGCTCTCAGCAAGATAATTACCTGCTAGAAATTCCACAATTATCTCATTATGCATTATTACAGAATACAAAAAAAAAAAAAAAAAAAAAAAAAAATAAAAACCCCAATCCCATCCTGCAGCTAATGGAAATTACCAAACCCTGCAAAAAAATAACTTTCATGGGAGTCGTTGTTTGCCGAGAAATCCCAGGTAATTACATGTGGAGCCACAAAAGAGCAGAGCTGCTGTGAAAAAGGAGGGTTTGTCACTTTGTGAGTGACACTCAGCGGCAGATTAGAAACGAGCTGCAAAGGGGGAAGGTCGTTGTCTGGAAGGTTCCTGCCCCGGCTCAGGGAATGAGGAGCACGGTGTGGATGTTTCTGTGGAGATGGTCCCTGTTTGCTCGGGGTCCCTGAGCCCCCCAGCAGGGCTGAGGGTGAGCAGGGTAATTCCATGGATCTTGTGGCAGGAGCTGCTGGGGATGTACCTGAAAACAGGGGCTCCAATCCTGGGGAACCCAGACTTTTAGGGGCACTTTGGAAGGGTTGGGGTGGCCATTCCGAGGTGTATCCAGAGTCAGGATGAGCCCTGAGTGTTTGTGCTGGGGACCAGTGATGGCAGAGGGACACTGCCCTGGGTTCAAGAGGGGGACATTCCAGTTCAGGATTGCCACAGGAATACACTGGGGAGCCTCTGCTCTGCTCTCTGTGTTTGGACTTGATGATCTTGAAGTATTTTCCCACCTTAATGATTCCGTGCAGGACAGGAAGATGTGTCTTACCTGGACATGGACACCTCTGCATCCACCCCAGCAAGCAACCCAACCTCTGTGGTAAGTACAACCTCCTCTTCTCAAAGCCAGGCCCCACTGTTGGCCGAATTCAGCTTTTATCCAGCTCCTTTCTTTCCCCACAGCAATTCCCAACCCTCATCCCTCATCTCTCTGGTTCTGGTTAATCTGGCAAAGCCAGAAATGCTCCTCCATCCGAGCACAGGAGGAGGAGGGGGGAGGCAGCTGCTGTGCCCAGGGATGTGGGGGGTCCAGACAATCACAGAATCCTAGAAAAGTTTGGATTGGAAAGGACCTCAAAGCCCATCCAGTGCCACCCCCTGCCATGGGCAGGGACACCTTCCACCAGCCCAGGGTGCTCCAACCTGGCCTTGGACACTTCCAGGGATCCAGGGGCAGCCACAGCTTCTCTTCCCAACCTGTGCCAGGGCCTGCCCACCCTCCCAGCCAGCAATTCCTTCCCAGTATCCCATCAATCCCTGCCTTCTGGCAGCATAAATGACCCTGCTGGTGTGGCAAACCCCAAGCCAGGTGTCCATCCCCACCTCAGGTCTTCAAGAGGGAAGAAGAAGAAGAAGAAGAAGAAGAAGAAGAAGGAGAAGAAGAAGAAAGCCCAAGGTGAGTTTTACCTGCCCTTTTCCCGCTGTAAATGGGCATAACCAGAACACACAGCTCTTCCTGTTTTCCAGGACCTTTTCTCTGGCATGTGGATCTTCTGGGAGAGACCCCAAGAATCCAACCACATCATGTTTCCCAGGAAAGGGAAAATGCCACGCAGTGCCAGGCCAACACGCAGGCTTATTCTTTCCAAACCCATTCCTCGTCCTGCCCAGCCCAATTTCCCTGCCCACCCACCCTGGAAAGCCACGACAGCCCTTCTATCCATCTTTATTCCGGACTCTGACAGTTCCCCATGCCAGGGAAGAGCTGCCAAGGCCCCGGGGCCGTTCCCAGAGCGTGGAAACAGCCACGGCCCCATTCAGGCGAGGTACAGGGGACACTGGTATTGTCTCCCAGACACATGGATGTCGTAGGGAAAAAGGAGCAGGGAGGCCCTGCATTGTGCTGGAATTCCTGTGTCCCCAAATGACCGCTCCCAGCACTCCTCAGATCCACTGGATTCACATTATCAGGAAGCTCCCGAGTTCCAGAAGGGGACACTTCAGTTCAGGGCTGTTTGTTCTGCTCTGTGTGTTAAGGCTTGATCTTGTAGGTCTGTTCCAACCTCAGCGATTCCGAGCCCGAAATCCAGGAGGTGGTTTATGATCAGGGGGCTTTCCACGGGACCAGACTTCCAGATGTCGTGGCAGAGCCAGAACCACCCTCCTCCAGCTTTCAGTGGGATTTGGCAGCGACCATGGGGGGCAGATGATGGCCTGGATGGACAAGCTGGTGTGCCCAGACTCCCTGTGTGATGGAGAGGATGGGTGAGTCCAAGGGTGGGTGGGTGGGTGAGCACCCCACGTGCTGGGCTCACTGGACAGAAAATGTGCACCCCCAGAGCTGCATTTCTGCCCTCCCACCCTTCAAATTTCAAATGCAGAATTACTGTTTGTGCTGAAATGGGGTGTTGTCCCCGTTTTCCTAGGCGTGGGTTTGTGAAAGCCTGAGGGCTGGAGCTGCAGGCTGGAGGAAATGAAGGTGGAATTTGAAATCCCTTTGGAGATTCTGGTTGGGATGTGAAGTGTCCTTGCTCTTGTGATCTCTCTGTCCACTTCAGCCTGTCCTCTGGCCCCGAGATGGGTTTCTCCAGTGGTGCCACTTTGCGACACTCAGCTGTGGCCAGCAGGTTTCCAGTCCTTCCCCAGTTAACATTTCAGAATAAAACCAGACTGGCTGAGAAGCTCCATCAAACCCCGGGCACCAAACTGAGTGGAAAGGTTGGTTTGTTTTTTTTTTTCTTTTTTTTTTTCCCTCACCACTAAAATTTCCCTTGTTAAACCCCCACCTGAGCCCTTCCTGCCCCTTCCTCCCATTCAAGCATTGCCATTCCCGGGCTCTTCCCTCCTTTGTGCACTTTAAGCATTTCTAGCAGTGGCCTTTTCTTTCCCCTAGGGGGGTTTAAATTTAGCCCAGCTCGTTCCTCTGACCATCCTGCCCCTGCTATTTCATTCCTCAAAGGCTTTCCCGCCCCGGGTTTCACACGGGTGGAAATTCCTCGTGGAAGGAGGTGCTGCCCCTGCAGGTTTTCCTCGGGGGGAGGGTTTGGAAAGGGCAGTGCAGCCAGGAGAGCCCCTGTGCCCGAAGGATGGTGCTCCTGCTGCTCCCCCACACCTCTGTCCTGGGGCTGTGCTGGCTGGGCAGCTGCAAGGCAGGGAAATAATATCAGTTATTCCCAAGGAAAACCAAAAAAGCTCTGGCATCAGATACCCAAATACCTGTTTGAACATCTCAGATTCATCCCCAGGCTGTGCTGTCCTTT